>JAQIYF010000120.1:0-13764 GCA_034700865.1 Oribatida sp. Gr-Ori-00025
GAATTTATAAACAAAAGAATCACTTCTTTCTAAAAATATATAAAAATTGTGATAATTGACTGATAGCCGAAACAAAAATTAAGACAAAACTAATTCAAAGAATTTCTAAACATTTATAAAATAATAACTAATTCTCAACAGAATATTAGACTTGAAAACAGGTTTTATGTAAATCAGAAACAATAGAGAAATCAACTGATCATTGAATTACTATTATTATTGAGTTAATAACCATTTGTTTAAATAGTATTTATTCCTAAATATTAGTGACATTTCATAAGAAATCTTATCTAAAAATTTGTTTTAGGGCTGAAAGGAGTCGTAAACTCATGGAAAGGGCGCGAAATGTATAGACATTTTTGGTATTAATCTCAATACAAAAGAAGACAATCTCTAAGCAAACCCTAAAAAACATATTTAAAAGATATTTAAACAAAAATCTAACAAATTTTCAAAGCGTTTAAAAAGCGATAAATTTCTGATTTTAGATAGAATTTGAAATTACCATAAATTTTATGGTTTGTAATGAAGAAGAAATAAAAAATGTTATAAAAATCAGAACAAGTGTTACATTACTATTACATCAGAAGAAGATCTGAATTACAAGTTTTCACGCCTACAGAGAAATGCATTTTTCTTTAAAATGCGAAAAAAAATCCAAACAATTAAATGAGAGTTCAATAGCTTTTAGCGAAGGAGTAAAAGCACTGAAACAGTGAATCAATTAATGAATAAGTTATTCAGAATAACTAATATCTGATTGAAATTAATTCTCAGCAATGCTTTCAATGCATTAAATCATCGATTTTTGATTCTAAACACTATTTTCAATCACGAAATCCAAGCGTTCGGACCGAATGGTGGACTGAATTGAATGAATGGTTCGCCCAAACAGTGATTCATCAGTTAATAAACTTCACCGAAAGGAACGGGACGTCAAACCCATGGGTTAAGTCAACGAACGAATTACCAGTGAATTCATAACACATTTACACCAAACCTATGAAATCAAAACCCAAACACCAATTCATTCAACTCTTCGGTTAATGTAAATCAAAGTCAGACTTCAAATAATGTATAAATCCCTGCAATTATTGCCAAAAATTATAATTAAACAAAACTAAAAGTTTGCCAAAAAATAAATTCAAATGATTTACACAATTATTAACTTCTCATTAATTATTGATTTGAATAAAAATAAATATAATTTATTGATAACAGAAAAAAAGTTTTAAATATAACTTAAAAGTAATGCAATTTTAGATAATTTTCAACAAAAAATAATTCAAAACTACCGCTAAGTCTATGTTTAAGACATTAATAAAAAATAATTTTAAAAATTAAATAAAAAAAATAAAAAAAATATTTTACAAATTAAACGACACTTTTATTGATAATGAATTTGAAATAAAAAAAAATGAAAATCATTTTCAATTAGTATTTGAATTAATTAATGAAATGATAATTATTATCAAAAAACTGAGTGATTGTGTCATTAGTTTAGAGGAAATAAGCGTTTCTTTGATTTTTGAAATTGTAATCAATTAATGAGTAATTAAATTAAAAATTTAAACAAAACATCAATTAATTGATTAAATAATGAATTGATTTGTTGTTTGCAATCAATTGTATGAATGAGTGAATCAATGACTGAATGAATTGAGTTCTCAATAATGACCTCATATTTAACGTTATATTTAATGCGTTTTCTTATATAAGACTTAAATATCAATAGACTTACTCTTCGGGTGATTTGCGGACTATCTCTTCGATGACTTCGATCTCTTGGTCTGAATCCATGTCGACATCAGTTCCGATAAATTCAGACATTGTTTTAAAGACAACAAAAATGGTCTAAAAATGCGAAGATTTAGTCCAGAAATCAAACCATTGCTCAAAACAGACACTGAATAGAGTTGTGAAATACTAAACACAAATTACGGCCAAAATTGTATTCAATTTGACAAAAAAGTAACCATTATTTGAATGACTTTTTAGTTTTAAATTGGATTTAAAATATATTTTATAAAAATCTGAATTTAATTTAATTGCAATTAATTAATAATATAATCAACAAAACACTTGCGGAACACAAGACTCTATATTGAGTTAAGTATATGTTATTTGAAATGCATTTCTTAAATACAATAAATGTATTGTTTTTTAATTGTAATTCAATTAAAGTGAATGTCCGGCAGATTGTGGTCACAATTCAAATCATTTATTCTATTATTAAATTACATTTTTTTATCAATTCTTATCATTAACTGCAATGATATTTGTTAACTGAATATTAATTGGTATACCAATTGGTATATCGTTCCCTATAGAGCCATATTTACCTATTATATACAGACGAGTTTTTGTGAGTTGTCTATCATAGCATAGATTACAATCATTTCAGTCATATCTTTAGTTATTTTATTTACTGACCATTACTGTTCGGTAATACCGATACCGAATCGGTATGTCCTTCCGGACAGTCATCTAAATTCTGATGAGAAAACATTCATCAGTTGTCATACGTTTTCGTCACTATTAATGACTCATTAATATGTTTGAGATATTGAATACCCGGATCATTGGATTCGCTAACAAAACATTACATAATTAACCCATCATTTCGTGTAAAATGTCTGCAATTTATAGAAAGTCTTCAATTCATGGATTAAATTACATAAAGAAAGGAAAAAGTTATTTGAATTTCAGATGAAATGTTTAATATTTAAATGAAATCACTGTTTGAATGATTGAAAATTTCAATAATCATTCAAATGATTCAATGATTCAAATGATTTCATGTAATTAATTAAATGATTTCGTGATTCCCTTCACAGCGCGCAGGACTCACAACAGATATATCCGCTTCCGATTCACGCACTTAACCATTCACTTGATTGGCATCCGTCTGACCGGACAGTCGTATCAGCTTTTCCTCTCTTTTGTCTAATAAATCATTTTTTTATTATAAAACACGCGTTTATTAGTTGTTCTTTGAGTCAAACCATTCTTTGTCTCACATTTTATTTGAATTTCATTTATTCATAGATTCAGTAATGTCTTCAACACTTGACTCCTATGTTAACCGTAAGACAAGAATTTAATTAATATTTTTAAAAACTTATAGTTTTTATTATATTCTCCAGAAAGCGATCCAATGACTACACCCGATGGTCGACAGATTCGGGTCAGTAGTGGTCAACCATTTGATACATTATTTAATTTATTTACAAAATTTTTATATATTTTTTTCGTTTAATGAATGAATGAATCGTTAAATTGTTTTTAATTATTCAAAAGATCGACGATTTGGTTGAGTTATACCGAGAATTATCCAAAACTTCGGCCCCTATTTCGGGACAACTTATTAATGAAGAAAACGAAAGACAAAAATCGCTTCGAATTGTTTGTAGTTTTCGAGATATGGATCGAATGGAAAGCACGAAATTTGTGACCAATTACTCCATCAAACTGTCCAAAGATTGCACTGAAGTTAAGAATATCACTTCAATTGGTCAACCGATTGATGTGACCAATGAGTAAAACTTGATTTTTAAATATAATAGAATTTTACTAAACATTTGTTAATCACTTTATTATAGTTTGGCCACAGCTTTGACAGGAAATGGATCTAAATATATGGCAGTCGTCCGGAAGGGCGCAAAAGATCCTGAATCGGGAAAAACGAAACAATGGCTCGAAATCTGGGATAAGACGACAAAAATAAAGTCAATAGACGTGAGCTCTTTGGAGGAACACAAAGACATTGCGTTGGACTCACAATTTGGTGACTTCTTGTGGTCACCCGATGGCAAGAAATTGCTTTACGTCGCAGAATATAAGCCCCCGAAAGCGGTCTCTTATTTTAAAAAAGAAACGAAAAAATCTGAAAATTGCGATAAAAATCCTGACACAAGAGGCCAGGAGTTTGTTCACAGGTTTTGTTAGCCATTGATTGTCTCAAATATTATATTATTTTTCTTCTCCGATAGAGACGATTGGGGCGAGACTTTGGACGGAATCAGTCACACAGTTATTGCAATCCTTGACGTCGAGTCTGACTTTAAAATACGAACCATTGAGTTGAAGGGCTATTCATTAGGTCAACCCTTTTGGATCGGAAATGGAGAAGCAGTCGGTTATATTGGTTGGGATGAGAAGCCCCGACGTTTGGGAATAATCTATTGTAGAAACCGTTTGAGTTCTATCTTTATGTCTGATTTAAATGATGAGAAGTCAGTCCCAAAACTGGTTTACGGCGTTCCCAACACTACTGTTAGAAATCCTCGCCGTTGTTGTGATGGCAAAGGATTTGTCTTTTTGGAGAACGAAAGCGCCGGCACTCACAATAAGGCCATTCGTCTAATGCTTTATAATATTAAGTCCCAAAGCGTTGAAATACTTTTCGACAAAAAAGGCATTCGAGAGATCATAACCGATGGAAATGGTGTTAAATATGGAAAACTCAGCACTTTATTCGTCGACCAATTGACTGAAAACTGTTTCACTTCCGATGGAAAACATCTTTTAATCAATTGTTTGACTGAATTTCAATTCGCACTCTATTTGCTTAATATTCAGACAAAGGATTTGAAGCGAATTGTGTTTCCACTCGAATCCATCCAAATGTTTGACATTAAAGACGACATTATTATAGCCGTCGGCTCTTCCGTTAACATAAAGCCCAACATATTTGTGGGTAAACTGAATGCCAACGAATCCGAAACCATTAAATGGACAGAAATTCCAATCAATTCAAGCGATTCTTTGCGAGACATTAGTTATGAAAACTATTGGATTCCCAGCGAAGACCCAAATAAACTGTTGACCGCTATTCTGATCACTCCTAAGTCAGTCAACCATTCAGTGCCAACAGTGGTGATGCTTCACGGAGGGCCCCATCACTTAGATTTAAACATTTATTCTATATATTCGACAATCTTTGCCAAACTTGGACTAAAAGTTTTACAAAGTATTCATATTTTATAATTGAATATACTTTTCATTATAAATGTTTAACCCTTTTATCTTCACTCCTATAGTCAACTACAGGGGATCGTTAGGTGTGGACGAAGACTATGTCAATGCCCTCATTGGAAATGTCGGTGAAATGGATGTGAAAGATGTGATTCAATGCATAAAACACTTGTCGGATAAGTGTGTTATCAATTCATCTAAACTGGTTCTGTGGGGCGCATCTCACGGAGGCTTTCTGGTCACACATTTGAGTGGACAGTACGCACACATGGACTTCAAATCATGTATTGCTATCAATCCAGTCATAGACCTGTCCACTAAACCGGACGGAACTGATATTCCCGACTGGGGTTCTGTTGAATCGTTCGGCATTTCAAAGCAATTCTGTTTAAACTCAGCCTTAGATCCTGACTCTCTTCGAGAGATGTTCCAGAAGTCACCCATTAATTGGGTTAATAGCGTAAAAGTGCCGACACTTATGCTATTAGGCAAAGGAGACCGACGGGTGCCTATGTCTCAGGGATTGAAGTATTATCGCATACTTGAGGCCAGGGGTGTGAAGACCCGGTGCTATATATACGACGACTGCCACGGTTTGGCTAAAATAGATGTAATGACTGACGAAATCATTAATACCTGTCTTTGGATTCTTCAACATTTGGATTAAATGTATACTTAATTTATAAGAAAATAAACGAATAAATCAGTAATTAATGAAATTTATTGGAAATACATATCTATTATTAAGTCATATATTTTTGACAATACATTGAAAACAATAATAAGTTTTCTGAATAACAAATCAAATCTTCAGTTATAATGAGGCCGTATATTAAATATTTAATCAAAAAATAAATTTAGTAAATATGACATTCCTTAAATATGACATCCCCTACCTTTCCTGTTCTTTAATATAAATACAATATTGAAATCTTTAATTTTATTGATTATTTATCAAAAGGATTATTAGAAATAGATTTTCACTATAAATGAAATACATTTCAAATCAATTGCTTGATATGATGTCTAATAATTGTGTGGAAAGTGTTTATATATTTATAAAGAAATAGTGAATATATTAAATGAAAAAGTGTTGGAATAGGAGTATGGGTTGAGTGGTTGTGACCCACGCGTGCATCTGTTGTTCAGCTTATTGTTAAACTCATGTATTCTTTCACTTTTGCCACACGAATGATACAAATAGAGTGTCAATAATACAGAATTTGCATTGAATTTCCAGTCATTGATATCGTAAATCAATTTAAAGACTAATAGAAAGGATTAATTCCATTAATTTCAGTGAATCACTGATTGTCGACAGACAAGAGATTTCCGATTTTGTTGGGATTCAAACTCTGGAATACGTGTTGTGAACACTGGAGAGAAGATTCACTTTCACGACACAATACAATACAATAGCAAACACTGGCGCCGGAAAAGCAGTCCTGAAAACAGGGCTCAGATTATGCAAATCGGGAATCGGATGACACCTCTGTTGGACCCCATTTAAGGAGGAATGCGGTCATCAATATTGCAAATGTCATAATACAGACAATTAGATGTGAAAAGATTCACGCAATCAGACGATCAGATTATATCATAAATAATGCAGAGATTATTGTAATAAATATGTATAAGACTTAATACAAATATTAAAATATTTTCCATTTCAACAAAAAAATAGAGGAAATAATAGAAATTTTGACAAAACTTTTCAATACAAGACTTAGACAACAATATAATGCAAACAACAAAACATTTATATTTTTTTCATCAATTGTTGTTGAGATCAGATTCCCGAAGAAAATTATGACAAATTGTCAGCTCTAAGGATCAGAAACTAAAGAAGATTTCAAATATTTGTCTGAAAAACGAATGTCTTTTCAATTCTTTTGTATTTTTCAATTCTATAAACAATTTCTGAAAAATACATTTCAAATAAAAAAAAATATTATTATTATTTTGTATTCATTTTCACTAATAAAATGAAACAAATTTTCAAAATTTGTTGGCTTTGTATCGAATATCAAACAAAAATAGTACCGAAAAGACAATACAATGGGAGAGAACCACTCCTCAGACCAAAGAAACGGTTTGTCCCGAAAAGAGCAACAAAATTGCTTCCTTTGCTGTCATTACGTCTGAATGGCTTTCTTTGTAAGGAATGAACCAAAAGATGGTTTTGAATTTCAGAGCTGACCATAAGTTTCTGGTAGTGTTTGGTTTGGTTATGCAATTCCATGTGATCTGTACTTCCATTCAATCAGTCTTTCATAGACTTTACACTTTCAGACACTTCCAAAACTCATGCAAACAATGCCTTCTTATCATAAATTCTCGATTTGTTGGACACAAAAAAATAAAGGAATACAAAGTGAACCCAAAAACGAAAGGAGATATACCGTAGGACCAGGAATATAGTGTACAGACAGTTATGTTTATAGAATTTGCACTATTTTTCAAAATAGTAGAAAAGCAGCGGTGAGTTCAACGAAAAGTATTGTTTATAATGAAAATACATTACATTTTATAGAATATTCTATTTTTGAATTGTTATGTCCTTTGAATATAAGGTCTGCCTTTGAATAGGGATTCGCATTATTCACGCCCTAAACAGATAGTAACGAATTGAATGCAATTTATTCTAATGTATGTAATGTTACATAGATTTTAAGTAACCATAAAATGGTTGCACAACTAATTTGGGTCCAAATCATACAAAACTAAAATTTGAATCACTATTTGCACCGCTTTATCAGCTCCGGTAGAATCGGAGAGAGACTGTACCATAAGCTGAGGAAGTTTATTGTGGTTATTATGATTCTAATAAATAGACTGGTATTGAGGCAATGGTGGTATTGTGTTGGTAAGCATCCATGTCCTCTCACATTGTTAACGCTCAGTGAACATCAATGGGATTCACCCGAACTGATCACTGATTTTCTCTATTTTCACACTTCATTCCAACCCAAGTAATCATTGAAAGAGTTTTTACAACAAAACTGATTTTCAATGTATTTTTACTTCAAATATATTTTCAATGAATTCAATGCATTCTCTATCCATTCATTTCAAAAACTAATGGTTGTAATCCTCAAAAGTGAATACATTTTAGCAAAATTTTAATCTTTATTTTATTGGAAAAAATAATACTTTTTATGAATATTTCAGATTTACAATACATTATTAAAGAATATTTCAATATTTATGAACAATTCTCTATAAAAATTCCAATAAACGCCTAAATTGTCTTTTAATAGTATTTTCATTGTTTATAAGATTATAGGCAATAATTTGTAAATTATATGGTATAACAAAAACATGTTTACCATTGAATGCATTGGACACGTGTGTGGTTCGGGTGATCGGGTGATCATTGTGTCAATTCATTGATAGGACAGCCAAACGATGCGTTCGGATAAAAGAGCGCTTAATTTCATAGGCTTTTGATGACATGTCAGACGCAAACGTCAGTTAATTTATTATTTGTACTGAATTTGTGCATAATTTTTGTCATTTGATATTTATATCTATAGGCCATCAATTGAAAAGCAGTACCAAAGCAGTACACCTGCACTGGTTGTCGATTCATAGAATAGGCCCTAAAATTGGAAATAATATGAAAATAATGATTACTGAATAAGGAAACAGAGAAGAGAAGAGAGAGAGAAGTGGAGCCAAACATATATAACTGTATAACAAGTCCTACAGAAGTCCTACTATTCTTTCCGCTTAATTGACTGAACACTAGTGAACAAAAACTGATTCTCTCTTTACATCTCTTCTCTACCAATGGATAGAATTTTATTTCATTTTTCCCTTTCATAGACACGAATACATGATTTTTATATATGAGGAAAAAAATGTATTGAAATTAAACTGGTATTCCGCACGTGCGACAGTTGTGTGTCATTATAGCCCAGGCACTGGTCTGGTGTTCGGTGCCCTACTGTGCTCTATAGCACAACCCAACACTATGGAACAGTACCCAACACTACCCAACACTACCCAACACTACCCAACACTACTGGGACACATTCACTCAATTGTTATAAAATATGCAGTAATTTGCTAACTCTCTTGTCCTGACTCTCCCTCTCTTTTGACCACAACTTTCTCTGCACTTCACAACTTAGGGCCGACTACTGACTGACTCTACTCTCTGTGCACTCAAATCATGTGTTCACTAATTTGAAAGATTTTTCAAAAATGACTTTTAAATCCATTTTTCATTCGAATAGTTATATTCCGAGAATAAAAAACACTTTATTTCTACTCCTTTTCAGTGATTGTATGAATCAAATGAAAAGAATAAAAGTTAACAATAAATAGAGTGAAAGAAAATAGAATTCCATTAATAATTACTAACAATTTGTTTCTATTCGTAACGAACTATTCATATATAGAATAATACAATAGTTTGCCATTAATTCTGGTCATAAAATATTGATATATTATACAGTTATAACAGATTTTGTATATACAATGCAAAACATTGATTGTTTTGCACATTTAGGCTATAAATACAATAATAGAATTCCTAACACAGGCGCTACAGTATATAAAGTTAGTCAAAGTTATTACCTTGATCAATTTCACGCCAATTTAAGTTTCATTTTTGGCTATTTTTAAAGAATATTGATTTTTAAAACAAAATTTCACTCAATTATAAGCATTGTTATCATTTTGATAAGTTTTGAAAATAAATTAATTACAATTATTATAGATAATCGATAAATTAGAATGTACTAGATGATGGATATAGAATATTCAAGGCAAAATCACTATTATCATAGTATAATAGAGAAGTTTTATTCTAAATATAAGTTTTATTTCAATTTGTGAGTTATTTATGAAACCAATCGGTCAGAAAAGTAAACATTTCTATTGATAGCCAAAAATTTATGTTTGAAGTCAAACAAAATATATTAAATAAATGTCTGAAAAGCAATCGAAAGTTTCAGTGAAGTTCTCCAATGGAGACAGTATTTCAAAACTATTGACTTTTGGTCAGTAAATGAATAGAAATTTTGGTTGAAATCAATTGTTTGTTCAGTGATGTCCAGTTCCAGACCCGGAGTCCAAATTCAAAATATAGCCACTATTTTCATTGAGAAATTAATATTTGCTTTAAAGAGACCACAAATTTTCTAAAATTTTTTATTTACACAAAATTATTTGCAGAGAAAAAAAGTAAAGTAATTGTGAATCTATTTGCGGCCATATATTACTTATTGAATACTTATATTTGTTTGCTATAAATCTTTGATCAAAAACTTTGATTGTGTTTCAAAAAGTGAAACCAAAATACACTCATTGTGTTCGCGACGAGTAAATAGACTTTTGGTTAACATTTAATTGTTTGGTTCAAAATTCGTTATAAACCCGAAAACCTTTTTTTTCTAAATGATTTGTTTTTGAATTTCGACCCAATTTTCAAAATATATTTCGACAAAAGCTTTCGGAAATCAGTTTTCAGACGAAAGGACTTCCAGAACGACAAGAATTCTCAATATATTTATTCTCAAATTCTTAATTCCTTTTTATTCCGATTTTTGGCGTCTATTTTAGCATTGAATTCACAATGAGTTTGTACTTTAAGGTCCACTTAAGAACTTTAAAGTTTTCTAATAACTACTTATGCGTTAGTCCTATGAGAATCACGATTAAGACTAGAAATTATTGTTGAATTGAAATAAAGCTATTGTTGTCGTAGACGTAATACAATGACTGCAATAGATGTAAGGCTTTGTCCCTCCCGTCAGGAATTCCTATTTCTCTCCATTCTCTTCATGTCTGAGACTAACTGCGAAAATATATGGAAAATAAATCTTCAATTTATTCGATAAAAACTCAAAATTTACATTAAATTTATTGATTCTTAAAATGACATATCATTTATAAAATAAAATTTATTGCAATTCTGTTTATCCTTAAAATATATGTTTAGTTCACTCCATATCTGGAATTAAAACATTTTCTGGAAATGTTCCGAAAGGGCATAACTATTATGTTCTTATTTTGAGGAGAGAATTGTTCAGAGATGTGTACATAAATCCCATTCTTAGAAGTTTGGGTGCCGGTGTCGGTGCCCAACACTACCAGTGCCGGTCTACTCACCCTTTTTCGCTGCAATTTTACGCTGATTTAGCTTTTTTGACAAAATGTCCTTCAATTTGACAAATTCTAACCAAAAGAAGAAACACTTTCGATGTTTTTGATGTGCATTTGTCAGTCGAAACACATTATTTGCAATTCACTTAACATTAGACCCAAACTCACAAACACTTTGTTTATGAGTCCTTTAATTCACAAAAGCAAAGGAAACTCTAAAAATGAATTGAAATAATCGAAACACACGTTAAATGATCTGAAAATAATTATTTTTAACAATAGATTCGTATATTTTTACAACTTTGCTCTCAACTAATACTCGTTTAAGATTAAGAATATTCTATAATCTAAAACAAAATTTGTTAATAATATGTTTTATTTGAATAAAACGCTAATATTCTCAACAAAAATGAGTTCCAATGCATTTAAGTCTTGAAATTTTTAAATATCTAATAATAGAATAGAATTTGGTTCCGAAAACTCTAAAATAATTGTAAAAATGTCCCGAAAAATGTTTGACATTTTATTATACCTGTCGATGACATAAAATATTTCATGGGATTTTGGTTTAACGTATTTCTATGGAATGGATATAATATACTATATTATAGTGGATATGATATGCTATAAAAGAAAGTCTTAGATATTTTGTTGTATCGGATAATCCTTGCCATTAGTCTAACAATTGTTAATATATTATATTAAAGGCATAGAAACCGAATTATGTGTTTGAAAATACATTTGTTGAGCAGATATGAGAACACAATATAACAATCGCTGTATTCTTGACATGTCTTTGAAGAATAGGACAATGAGATACAAAACCACAATATCCGGAGCCTATGAAAGCCAGAGAACACGAATAATTCGAAGCATTATTATGAATAAGTATACAAAAAGTGTATATATCTCTGAATGAGAGGTGTATTTCAGAACACGACTGACTATATGAGTGACACATATGACTGACACATACAAAGACCTATTGGCAGCCAATACGACAAAAACAGAATACAAGTCCAGAAATAAAAGCCAAAACTTTATTCGAAACCGTTTTTGTAAAACCATTTTCTAAGTTTAGAGTCCCTTCACTGTAATGAGGAATAGGAAGAGAGAAAAGGGAGACAAACGTCGAAATGATCAACCATTGAAACGGTCTTTACTTTAAATCCAATCCTTCTTTAGTACTGAAAACTGGATTTGCTTTAAGTGTTGAATCCAATGATTAGCTTATTTACAACGACTCCTCAAATCACATGTATTCAAAGCTTCGACACTCATTTGAAGACATTTTCGCAAATCTTTTCAATCATTTTTCATTCAAACAATTTTCATATGAAATTAGCTCTAAGTTTGGATCCATTGATGTCCTATAGAAAGAGTGTCTCCTATTCCGAGCGCACCTCAACTTTTTTTTTGATCGAGTAGTGCACGTCTTTTCACATCAACTTTTTCAATAGTTTATAATAGGGATAGTTTCCTGTTTACTGTCCTCCCTGTGCTCTACTACTACTACAGAAATGACATAATGAACAATATAATCATCAGATAAACAGAAATTGTATTTCAATTCTGGAGATAACATCTTAGACGACAACAATCGATAAGTTTTACAAAATATACACAACTTTTTCTAACATTTGAAACACAACTTAGCATTGAATGCAAGCAAACAAAACGGAAAACTAACTCAATATTGATATTATTGGTCCATCGAGTCTATCGATCCCATAGTCTGCGGAAATTTTTTAGTCATTATTATTATTATTCATTGAATTTATTGTTCAATAGAACTGCTTATTCCTATTGCCCTAAACACTAAGAAAAATTTTTTAGTTTGAATTTTTTCTCCATTTATAACAAACTGTTTCCCTTATAGTGACCTAAACTGTGGGCCAAATCCATCACAACTACAATGCATGAAAAAGTTGCGCAAATAATAAGTTTAAGAAATATATATATTTTTGTGCCTTATTTTGTGAACAAGTATTGTCGTAAGGGGTGGGGATTCTATGCTTTTTAGTCTTTTTTTGATGCAAAAAATTTGCTCTATTTTTTAGGATCTCTTTTGAAGTTAAAGTTTCCCAAAAATGATAAACTATTTTCAGTGTTTTCAGTGTTGGCCATAATTTTTTCCGTTTTATGGTTATTTGCATTTATAGTCCAATTCTGGCGTTTTTGTGGTTTATCTTTATATTTCTGAATCGCTTTTAATTTTATTCATTTCATTATTCAAATACCGATTCAATTCATTTGACGTTTAATCCAAAACCCAGAATATGATTGAATTGAGATTAAGGATTGGAAAACATTCGCGGTTTTCAATGAATTGCTTAAAAAAGATATTGTAGTCTATCATCGGTGGCGACAATACTGTATTAGTCAGTGCCGGTGCTGTACCAGTGCTCTAGTGCTGTAATGGTTGCACTGTATTGATGAACGGAATTACCATTACTTCAGAACAGTTTTGTTGAATTTCCAATTTAGTCGCTTATACTCTAAGCTCTGATCGTAATTGTGTCCAAATAGCAAATCGCAGCCAACCGTACATTAAAACCCGCTTTCAGTGCTCTCTAAGTCCAGATCCAGAGATCCAGTTAGTGGCAGACAATAGACTCTCTGCTGTGCCCAGTGCTCACCTCATTCACCAATCTCTCTCTCTCTCTCTCTCTC
>JAQIYF010000121.1:0-13745 GCA_034700865.1 Oribatida sp. Gr-Ori-00025
ATTTCTGTTTTAATTAAGTTTTAATTAACTTTAATGTTAGGAAAATAATGGTTAGAATTTTGAAAGTTATACTCATTTCTGGGGAAATACTGTTTAATGATTTGATTCTAGCAATGAATAGGCGATAAATGTTTAATAATTTGATGAATATTTATAATTATTATATAATGATTGGTAACTATCGCTAACATTAGTGTTAATTGTATTGAAATTCAATTCAATTTAAATGTATTTTGAAATTCATTGAAAATCCCATTGAATTTGAATGCATTCGAAGACGTCATTGATTTTAATGACACGTTTTGAAGAGTCGACTGAAAGTAAACAAAACAATATTTGGATTCAGTTTTTACTTTAAATTAAACTTTAATTTCAAATTCAGTTTTTAATTATATTTAAATTCATTTAATAATTGAATTAAAATTATGGAAATGAATACCAATTCAGAAATGTTTGTCAGAAAACGAAAAAATAGGAAAAGTTTGACAAAAAGTGAATTAAATTTTAGTAAAGAAAGTGATATTTCAGCAGAAAATGACAGAAAAGTCATTAAAAGTGATAATTATTTTCGATATTATCTAACGATTTGTTTGAATGCCTTTCGGGACCTCTTCTGCCGATTAACTGGTTATCAAAGTATTGAACCGACGAAACAAATAATCCATAATTTGCTCCAAAAGTTTCCATTCGATGGAAAGCAAACCCTTTCGGCCGAAGAACTCTTCGCTCAGAAACTGGAATCAAATGACTTGGAATCAGCTCTTGAATTGGCCCTCAATTATGGGTTCAATAAAGACATTGTTTACCAAAGACTGTGGAGAAACCGTCCGATCAGTAAAGAATCGATTGACAACTTTTTAAGCAATATTTCGGATCAGTTCTGGACTTTAAGGGAATGCGTCGAATGTGTGGCTCAAGACTTGGATTCAATGAAGAGTTTACTCCAATTCGGTCTAAATCTAACAAATTTTGATAATTTTAAGAAATATTTTTTCAGTCGGACCACAAAAACAACTAAAGATAATGACAGCGAAAGTGATTTGAGTAATGAGTTGTCAGACATTCAGACGATAGAGACAACAGATTTCGAAGAATTGAGTTTAGAGTCCAAACAAATCCTGATTTGGAGGAAAAGATTGTCTCTATATTTGGATCGTTTGAGTGTTTATGAAATGATTTTGAGTTATAGAGTGGTTAACAATAGATATAACCATAAGTTTTACCAATTGTTCCGTGAAATGAGTCCATTCGAAGCCGCCATTCATTTCGCCAGAAATTCTGATTATAACGCGATATCAATGCTATTGACCTACGAATCGAAAGACATTTTAGAGCATCGGTTAGTCATTGCCTCCAATATTGATGAAACTCTGTCGCCGAAGAAGTATTCATCACTTTTACCAAAAGTTATTTCACCGAAAGTGAAAGGCATTGAAGTCTATGATTGGAATCAAATCAGATTAAGAGAAGAGGATTGGCTCGAACTCCAGTTCCCTTCCGTTTGTCATATCTCTAGCAATCAATTCGAGACTGACTTTTACGCCGAAAATATAAATGTTTTAAAATATAAAACCAATTGTTTGACTAAAGCATTGCTAACCGAATGGTTCGCCGAAAGGAGTCGACAAATGCTGTCTTTGACCGGAATTGTTGGCAATTCTCTTGAATTACTTGAAATCGCAAACAAGAATTCGGTTCCGAATCTCGAAAAACTTTACTCAGATCTCGATGTCTTCAGTCTTATTGTTTATGATTCCAATTGTGAGACAGACATCGATTTCGAAGAATTTGAAAACTATTCGAATCCACAGAAAATAGATCTTCTGATGACTAAAGCCATGGAAAACGAGAAACAGTTTTTAGTTTATATTCAAAAGTTTCTCAAAATTTTTATATCAAAGGTTTGTAATGACGACCAAAAACTATTGCAAACCTTTGGAAGGGATTTATTCAAAGATTATTTGGTTTCTGTGGCCAAACATAATCTGAAATTTTGTTTAAAAATTTTTGAAAATTCGAGTTTAAGTAACTCTGAAGTCGAAAGAAATGCGAAAAATATTTTGATTGAAGATCCGTCCGATTTGATTGAGTTCGCCATCGATTGTATCTATGCTTCGGAAGACATGAATCAATTGGACACTGCCTTCAAAATAATGGAATGTCTGCCACAAAGAGAAATGGTTGGACTCATTGCCAACAATGACTCCAATAAAATGAAACGATTGAATGCATTGAATGATTTGGCGGACAAACTCGAGAGCTATCTGTTTGTCGCAGAGATTATAGAGCAATACGACTGTCCGCCAACTGTCAGACAAATTCGAGATCTCGAGCGCACCGGTGATAGAGAAGAAGTGAAACTCTTGTTCACAAAAGTGACGCGAAATTGTGCCAAAAAAGACAAACCATTGACTGTCAATGAATGGATAGAAGTGTTTAAAAACTTGGAAGAAATTCGTAAAATGTGTTTCACTGATGGCATAACTGAAGACGAATTGTTTGAGATCTTCGTCCAGACATTGCTCTGTTCGGCCAGAAAAGAGAACTTCGGTTTAGCCGCCGGTTATATGCAATTGGAATCCGACACCAAATACAAGAAGAAAGTGATTCCGTTCTTGAAGTCTAAGAAATTATTGATTAATGCGGTCCAGGAATACATTAATTCTTCTGATTCTTCGAGTGATTACAACATTGTATTAGCGAAGGAATGCCTTAATCTAATCGATGAAACAGAACAACAAAAGGATGTCTTAATTCGCGAAGAATTGAATTTAATTGAATGCTTGACTTTAATTGAAGACAACTTTGAGCTGAGATTATTGCCGATCCAAATACGACTCATTCCTCAGCCGAAGATTGAATTCATTGAAAAGGTTTTGAAGTCTTCACCGAAAGCCTACACAAAGACGTCTAAAATTGTGAAGATATCACAACTTCTGAATGTCTGCAACGATTTAGACAGCGATCACAGAAACGGAACCGTTTTGTCACTCATTGCAAACACGGCTTTGGATTCAAATGATTTTAAACATTGTTTTAATACCTGTGAACTCATTATGAAAAACAATTACACAAATGGTTGGAAAGTGTGTCTGAGTTTAGGTCTGAACCAGAAATACCAAAACATTGGGAATCGCCTCCAATTGCTGTCATTTGCGTTGACTTATTCTGATAATCAAACCGAAGATTTCGATATTTTAGACATAATTAACGCAATTAAGGAATTGAAAGCCAATCATAGCATCAAATTAGCGAAAATCTAATTTGTTTTATAACTAATTTAGTTATCGTTTAATTAGTTATAAAAAAAAGTTGAGAACTACTCCTTCAGAACCAATCCATTTGTCGATTAAATAACTATTTTTTCCATTATTTTGTGTTTTTTAATAATTTAAATGTAATTTATTTGAGAATTTAAAATAAAAAGTTTTTATAAATATTTTTCGATTGAATTAATAAATGTTTGAATTGATTGTAGAGTTTGTGTCACAGAGTCTGCGATTGACTCATATTTTGTTTACTTTTTTAGAAAATATTTACAAAATTCAAAACTAATTTATTTTCTGATGAAATCGTTTTACAATTTTTAACGACAAATGAAATCAATTTTTAGTTAATTTTTTTGATTATATTTTGTGAACAAAATGTTATTTAAATATCAATTAATGAATAAATTGTCCAAAAGTTTATGCAATCGATGTCTGACTCGACTTCTATGGTCTGATCACAAGAGAAAAGACTTTGAAATGAATGAAAAGTTTAAAAATAAAAGACTTCCGAAAACTAATTGCTTTTATATCAAAGACATCAAAATCGCCGAAATAGTGGCCAAACATTTGAGTAATGACTTACCGAACGATAATTCAGTGATCTTTGTGTCCAGTCCTGGAGAGGCTGTTCTCACCGAACATCTGCTCCGAAGTGGCGCTCAATTGGTTCGTGTCTTTGAAGACAATGACATGTTTTTAGATAATCTCAAAGTATTGTTGGCTTTAATTCACATCTGAATTCACTTTTAATTAATTAAAATGTTTTGTTCAGAGACTTCAAAACCAATTCCCGAATCGTTTGCAAATATATGACAAACAAATCCAAAATTTACCCAAATTTGTGAATAAGTTGTGGGAAGACTACGAACAAGAAGTGAACAATTGGTTCAGTGATATACCGGTCCGGGACTGGCGTTCGGCGCCTCCAATCAAATTCGTGGCCATTCTTTCGCATAAGAACTCATTTCTTCGGTTTATTATCAATGAATTGTTAAAAAAGGGTTTATTCTTCACTTCCGGCAGAACTGAGTTCTTAATGTTTGTCTCTGAAGGCGAACACAAATATATGGTTTCAAAACCGGGAGAATCTTTTCTTAACTACCGATCGGTGTCTGTCCTCTACAGCACACTCTTCGACATCGAGACTCTGGAAACGGTTCCGTTCGAAGAGTTTGCTATTTATCCGAATTCAAACGATAAGAAAAAGAAGAGAAAAGTGAGAACCAATTGAAACAATGGCTCCGATTCTTAACTACATTAATGAATGGACTCTTGATTTGATTGATTCAGAAATCATTGGAAAAGAATGCAATTCTGGTCCGACTGACGCCTAAACTATATTTGGATCAGTTTAGCCCCACTTTCCTGAAGGAGTTCTCATATTTCGTGAAACAGACTTTCATGAAACGCAAGAATTGGATTATTCCGTTCTTAGAGTCAGTTCTGGCCATCCCTTACATTACAATTGCATTGAATTGTTGATTCTGTTTAGGAATTGGTTCCCCAACTGTGGACCAGATGTCATAAAGCGTGGAATTCCTGTCTTTAAACAATTCGGTGATTTAAGACCTGAAGAAGTGTTGGATTTGTTTCAATACTTTCACAGTCGAGACGATTATCAAAACTCATTGTATAAGACGTTTGCGATGAGAGACAACTTATACGAAGATTTGGTGGAAACCACTGAAACCAAAGAAGAAGACATCGAAGACATTGATGTGAAAGAGAAGGACGAGATATGCGATCAGGAGTTGTGAACTTCTAAACCATTTTCTCATAATATTTATTAGTTTTTAAAACATTTTTTTAAAACACAAACAATCAATCAATTCGTGTATATATTGTGTTAACTATTAGTTCGAAAAATAAAACTCTTTTTTAAGAAAGTTTTCAATTAATTAAAAGAATATCTCTTTTGAAGTAATAAAATATAAACAGAATTTGAAAATGAGATGAAAATTAATTAAATTAATAGAAATGATGGGAAGGCTATGAAAAATGTGGATCTGTTTTGGCCACCAATTACTGTGACTTCGATGGCGTATCGATGGATAATCTCTGCTTTTGTGAGGCGAATGTGAACGATGTCTCCAGACGTTTGTCTTTTCTCTTATAGTGTTCGTTGAAGTCAAGCCTTGAGCTCAACTCCTGGAGCTGTCTGTCCGGATGGTCGGCTAACATCACTAAAAACTTGTGGACATTATCCCTATACATAAGAGTGACGATACCTATCCTAGAGATGACTTTAGGAATGGTATCGTTTTCAAAGACTTGTCGTCTCTGTTCTTCCTGTCTGTCCTCTTCGCCTACAATACCCCATTGGCCCGCCTTTTCACACAATTCTTGATTACTTTCAAAGTGATTGCGCGCAGAGATCTCAGTGTCGGTGGCCTTAAAAAAGTTGTTGACATGAGTTTGGAATTCGAGGACATAATCACAAATAGCTCTGTATTGTAAGTGAATGTCTTCAGCGGAAGAGTCGAGAAAAGTCTGTCTCAACACCTCTTCGAGGAAGCGATAGTGAGTCCCAATCAGAAAGTCTACGTCTCGTGAGGTCTCGAGTTGGCACTGAAGACGATTCCACTGACACTCCACGACATCAAAAGTCAAATAATACTCCATTTGACGAATAAAATGAATCATTTCTGACAGAAGTGTATGAAACGAATGGAACGCAAACTTCAATCGCGGGATCTGTTTCTCGAGTCTAATACTGGAGACAAGAGTTTTCCAAAGAGATGTCAGAATGTATTCCATTCGCTTCGATCTCCAGAGATGTTTAAACAGTTTTGGATATATTTTTTGGCACTCATTTGTAAATATAGTACTAATCGGACCATCGATTCTATAAGTCAGTGCAAACACATCCCAACCCGAGTCGTTCGGACCGGTCTCTGACAACAATATATCGATTCTATTGATGATATCCGGGTCATCAAACTGTGCGTTTGTAGCTCTAACGGCACTCTCCAGGAGCTGAACGATGGCATGTCGGGCCAACTTATTGGCCGGTTTGCTGAGCTGTACCGACAATATGTCCATTAGATGGCGAACAAAGTCTCCCTGTCCTAAGAGCATGTATTGACGTAAACCACGGAAGTGGTCGTGAAGTTTGTAGTTCTCATTCAATATCTTAAGTGATGTCCGACTAATCTCTTTATAAGCCGTTTCCAAAAGGATGTGAAAGTCATTCGACTCATAGTTCTGTAAATGTTTTCGATTGAAAAGTGATTCCAAATTCGATGATTCAAACGACCGCTTCATATGAGAGAAGCCCGGGATATGAGCCGTCGCTTCGTTCCGACAGACCTGATGTAACAGATATATAGCCTTTCCTGTGGCCAACACTTTGTCCGCCTGTGCTTTGGTTATGAATCCGGGCAATTGTGCCTTCACTATGACATACCTCTCGTGCCAGAAGGCGGCGCTCAATGGAGAGGTTTGGGTCACACCGAGACGGTTAGTGGCGATAAAGAACTCTTTGTAATAGTCCTCAACCTCTCCGTGAAATATCCATTGGCTTAACATTCGACGAATCGGAAGCACCACTTGATTCAAAATTCTGGTCAAACACGACCTCATATTAGGGTCTCCGTGTCTCATAACATGGTATACAGCACTGGCCAGAGCACCGCCAGTCTTGTGTTTGCACTGTTCGATAAGACCGGCCAATACTTTAAGCTTAAAATATGAGTCATAACTCCAAACTTGAAGTCTATGTAAAGTCACGCGAGGAATGGCATCAGAGCTGTTGTCGTGAATCTGTTCCTCAATCACAGTAATGAGTCGGTAATACTCGAGAATCTCGTCCTGAAGTGCAGACGCGAAGGACTGACAGACGTGTCCATTAGACTTGTCTTTCGATATGTAATTACAATACTTTTGTATTCTATTGAATAGCCATCCCATGTGTGTGAGTCTGAGCGCCAGCTTCTGCTGCGACGCCGGGATATAGTAATGGCTATGAATGACATACTTTCCATCATTAGACGAGTCGGTCGTTAATATCTTTCCATTGAGTCCTTGAAATGCAAAGAGTATTTCGCGAATCAATTCCTGTTCCGAAACAAATGTTTTGGTGTTGTCTGAGTCCACATGTATTGTATGCGGACGTGTCGGCGCCCGACTCCTCCGCATTGGTTGCCGAGTGGGGGAACCGCTCAGAAAATGAGTAATAGTTGGACTCGAAATGCTGTCAATCGGCAAAAGTTTTGCCAAATCGTGATATGTGTTTGGACTGCCATTTAGGGTACCGTTTGATCGTAACGGCGAAGACATGGAAGACATCGGCTGTAATGTCAATGGAAGCAAATCATTGTTGAGTAAGTGAAGCGGATCTGCATTTGGATCGACCGAAGGCGCGGACATGTGGTATAGAAACTCCAAAATTGCGATCGGATTTCGGCATATATTGGAACTCCGTTTCAATTTATGGTACAATTCTTCGACTCTAAGACCTTCACTGTCGCGGAATTCACGCGAAACTAACGAAACATATATTAAATTAAAATTGATTTCAATTAAAACAAAACAAAAAAAAAATGACTTTAATTTACGTTTTTGTTTGATTTTAGACATTAAATACAATTCCTCGCAATCGCCTAACTGTCCTCCCGGGGCCCGAAGTAATTGAAAGGAAAGGCCATAATATTTGGAGACCTCTTCTGTTGAATGAAATGGTAATTAAAATAAATGAAAACAATGACAGAAATGAATGCAAACCCGGAGTCAGTGATCGCAAGTGTTTTGCACACAATCTGTAGACCAAAGCCGGTAATTGAATGACAGAAACGGTGGACAACGTATTGGAGGCCTCTCTTTGAGTATTCATTTCAGACATCGATTGGTTATAAATGAGCCAACAATTGGTCAGAAGTGGTGATCACCTCAAGAGTGGAGACAAACAGTGAATGTTATGAACGGATGAATCGACTCTTGTCTTCATTGAGTCAACACTTCATAGATTTGGCGCCAAATTTGTCGTTAAGTTGTTATGCAATGAAATGTTTGAAATGTTTGACAATAAATACCTGTCGTCTGAGTGTTGGCTAACATTAAAACAGGTATTCAATAGAGTCTCACAATTCACACATTTTATTGATTTAGTAATCAATTTATCACTTATTTAGCCTTAAAAACACTTTTTCTTTCAAAACAGATAACATTCTCAGCATTTAATAACTTTTATCTCAAATTATTTTTTCCGATAAATTAATTTTTAATCTGAAAGTTAATGTCAATCCTAAGGATCACATGAATTGATTGTTTGACTTAATTATTATAAACTCATTGTCTTTATATAAGAGAACCCAATTCAGTGATGGTTGTGCTGAATATGTTGGCCATCACTATAGGAATCAATTAATTTTTGGCTTTAATTATTTTGCACAAAAAAAAACTTTTAAAAACTTTTTTATTTGATTTAATAATGAATTAGATTTAAAACAATTGGTTTTGCATTCACAGAGAATAGGAAAATAGCGGATAAAAACTTTTTGATTTAATTTGTTTTTATATTTTAGGAAATCATTTTAAATTAAATACTAAAATGTGAATAATTGTCTCAACAAATAAACTTTAATTTTTAAAATTATAAATATTAATAGTTTTAAGCTTTGGTTAAAAATTATCACAAATTTTAAAGCAATTACTAAATTAGGCAAACTTTGGATTAGTTTTAATGAATACTCTATTGATTACGCGATTGAATAAAACATTTCTATTGTTGTATTATTTGAATAGATTTTAAATATAAAGTCAGTTATTATTTGTTTTGGAATTGAATTAATTGAAAATGAGTTCCAAAAAATCGGGTGCAGATGGAACGGGCCCTAAAAAAACAGACAATGGCAGTAATGGATCAGCTGCTGATGGAATTGTTAAGAAAAAGTCAGATACCGGTACTGGAAAGTCCAATACTAATGGAAGTACTAAGAAAAAGGCAGATACCGGTACTGGAGAGTCAAGTACTGATGGAAGTGCTGAGAAAAAGACAAATACAGGCACTGGAGAGTCCAATACTGACGGAAGTGCTAAGAAAAAGACAAATACGGGCACTGGAGAGTCAAGTACTAATGGAAGTGCTAAGAAAAAGACAAATACAGGCACTGAAGAGTCCAGTACTGATGGAAGTGCTAAGAAAAAGACAGATACTGGCACTGGAAAGTCAGTTGCTAATGAAGGCAATGGTGAAACCCCTGTACCTCGTTCTGACTCCTTGGCTGAGATCAATGGAAATAAAATAGTGATTAAAAGTAAATTTAATGAATTTGATACCAAATGGACGCCCAATCCTACACCCGGTGGCGGAAGCGCTGTGTCGTCCAACAGTTCAAATGATGAGATCTCTGGCAGAAGACAACACCGAAAGAAAGGCAAAAGAGGCAGAAAAGGAAAGAAAAAGAGTAGAAATAAGAGAAGTAAAAGCAAAAGCAAAAAGTCATCAAAAAGTGGAAGAAGAAGACGAGGATCAAGAAGACGAAGACGTCGTTCGGGATAATAGAGTATTATTTCATCAATTGTTTAGATTTTGAATACTTTTATTTGAAAATTGTTTTAATAAATATTGATATTTAACTGAAATGTAATTTTCTTTAAAGAAATGGCGCTTTTAATTGAAGGCAATTTAAATATTTGTCATTAAATTAATGCAATATTTCTATAATTATTATAATTTTGATAAACTTTTACTTTAAGACAGAAAACAAAATCGAAACAAGACTTTAATGATTCGTTTATTTGAATTTAGAGCTAAAATTGATACTAATTTTAAATGAAAATTAGATTTAACTCTCATTTAAGAAGACACCCAATGACTGAATTATAAAATTTCTGGCGTCTGTCAACTGTTTCGGATCATTGTCTGATTCGGTATACATATCAGCGCAATGAGCGGTTCCATTGATTAGAAGTGCTTTTGCCTCTTCATTCAAATCTTTAAGAACTCCTAAGGCATGCCAGGGGTCTATCGAACCGTTAGGAAAGACTACTTTTCGCACATTGAGGTTACGGCCGCCGTAGAAATTGTTAGTGAATTCAACCGATTTTTGAAGTAATTCTAAATTGAATTTCGGGCCAAAAATATCAGCGCATTGTTTGATAAAAAACTCGACGGGAAAGTAGGGACCAAATGGTTGATTCTTCAGATCTGATGACTGAAAAAACCCGTATTCAACACACGTTTGATAAGTCCATTGACGGGCTATTGATTAGAAAACAATATTTAAATTAAATGTAAATTAATTTTTATAGCAATTTAAGTCAAATTATAAACATTTCGCTGAAGAATATTCTCATAATTGTTAGGCCAGACACCTATTAGAACAACAAATATAAAACACATATATTAGACATAATGATGACAAACCTCCTACTCCGGCAGTAGAGCTCCAGTCAGTATTAGTCAATTGTTTAATAAAGTTATTGTATTTGAAATCCAAACACTTCTGATTGTATGCCTTCATTATAATATCGTTTACTTTTATATATCTGTCTAATGAAGAATCAATTGAATTGTCAGTCATTATACCACAGATCACATCAATTGTTATATTTTTGCCCTAAATTAAAAACAAATCATATTTAATAAATACCAAAAGAGTTTGCTTTAAAAATAAAAGTCTTTCAATACCTCAAAATCTCGATTATCTTTGTTATACTGAACCACGTTTTCAACATTTCCGGCAACAGTACTGACGAAATTATAGACATCTTCTTCAACAGTGCCATTGAATGGATCGCATAGTTTGAACTGCTGTTCAATGGATTTCCAGCCCAACGGCCGCTTCAATTCCTGTGCCAATAGAGCGGTCGCTTCTCTGATAGAATCGTCACATTTCTGACCCAAAGAATTGGTGACAACTTCTAAATACTCTTTGAAATTAATAACCGCTTCAATGGGTGCACTCGAAGCGATGGCTCCGACCACTAAATGGGGATATTTAGCTCTAAACCAGGCCGACAGAGAACCAGAGTATGAGCCACCGAACACAACCCATTTACTGCCATTAAGTGACAACTTATTAGTCAAGTACTCTATGAAATAGGCCGCGTCCTGTAAGGCCTGTTCACTGGTCAGGTATCGCAAGTTCTCTACTGACATATCCCTATAAAACAATTATAAGATTTACTCAGATTTCAAATTTGAAATATTATGACAATTACGGAGTCGGATGAGACTCTCCATAATATCTGTGCTCTAAGAGAACAGACATCGCACTAAATCTCTTGGCGTAGTTCTCAGCTGCCTGTCCCTTAACCACCCAGGTAGCACTCGCTGCTCCTTCACCTCCTAATTGCAGAAACACTGGACCACCTTTCGTATGGAACGTATCGTTAATGAAATAACGCTAAAGAATGGATTATTAGAAACCATTTGCCATTTCATTATCACTGGTCACACAATACCTGTTTCCATGTCCTGTCATCAGTCGGATCAAAATGGTTGAGTGTCTGTTCAAACCATTGTTCTTCAGGTAAATCCTGGGCATAGTATTGATCGGACACAGAGACGGGAAGTCCAAGCATTCCATGTTTTGTTAGCGGACGGCCGCGAAAAAACAATTTCCCGCAAGAAATGAGACCATAATTGATGGCAAATAATATAAAAATATAAAACAAAGAACTCATCGTTTAATTACAATTTAGTTACAAATCATTAATGAGTTGAAAGAATGCATTCAATCAATAGTTTATTTGATAGTAAGCCTCGAAATCAAGTTTAAACTGAAGTGTCTCTCAAATGATAACACTTTTGATAATTTTAATCAATTATTTCAATAGTTTTGATCCCAAAACTCGAATTAGGAATGAGTTGTCAATAGAAAGCAATCAAATTCAGGACAAATCTTAGTCTTTGGTCTGATTTTTATTATCAATTTTTGTAATCATTTTTATAATCAAAAAATATTTTAAAAACAGAAGTCTTAGTATTGAGTGAATCAAAACAAAAAGATTTCAAATTATTATTTTCAATACAAGAATAGATTTCTTCAAAATTTAATTTATATTTCTCTACAATTAGTTTCCGAAAGTGTTCTATAGTTTCATCACTTCTATGATTACAACAAATAAAACAAACTTTTCTTTTATTCAAATCATAAGTTAATAATTCATTTAAAACTCGAGTCAAAGATGTGGTGACTATTGGGTCGAAGACAACATCTGCTGCGATGATGACATCCGGATCGCTATCTTTCAGATAATCGGTTAGACATTGCCTTTCATTCCAATCGATTCGTTTGACAACACATTTCTTTTGGACATTATTTATATCGATATTATTCTGAAGAACTTTTAAGACAACTGAGTGGTGATCACTGAATGTGAACAAAGCAGGCGAACAGGTCTTCAAAATGGAAATACCAGTCAAACCAATACCAGAGCCTAATTCTAAGACATTCCTACCATTGACTAAATGTTTGTTTTGTTCAATAAATAGCACCAAATGTTTAGCCGCCGACCAACTCCTTAGACCAGTTGTCCCATCGATTACCAAATTATCCGATTCTTGTAAACTAATGACCTGACCATCACTTAAGGTATAACTCAAATAATTTAAATTAAAATAACTTTCATTCAAATCCACGTTTGATATAAGGAATGCATAACTCGTTGAAAGGGTTTCGCAAACATTTAAATCACTTTTTTCTAACATTTTAATCAATTGTTTGGCAAAAAGTTGTCTATATTTTAGTGAAACGGGAAATCTATCCATCAATTCGTGATTTATTGTCCATTTAATCAACTGTTCCTGAGATTCATCTGATGTCAACTCATTTATGTGTAAACTCTTTAAAAGAAATCAATTGTTAATCAATTCAGTCATTATTTGCCATTCATTTCAATACAAAACTCACCAAATAATCCATAATTACAGGCATTTGTACTTTCGATAGAAATAATTTCGACAATAAATTAAAATCAATTAAATGATTGTCTCTTTGATCGGAAATCGTAAACATATTATTGATTTCATTCATATTAAACACATTTAGACTTAAATCTAAAGATTAATAGATTTTAATTGAATTTAATGTTTGAACTTCAATGTTGAACATTGAATGAAAAACAAAGTTTGCAATGCATTGAATGCATTACTTAATGTGAATTCAGTACACATTTAACGTCAATCAATAGTTATTCTTAAAAAAAAGTTTCAAATATTTAACTTTTTTAGAATCAAATGTAATATTAATTCTAATTTAGAGACCAAGACATTAATGGTAAGAATGCTCTTTAAAGATAATAAAAATGTCAATTAAATAACGATTAATCTATATTAACTACAATAGGCCCTTGATACTATTTACAAATTAACCCATTTATTTTAATTGAAATTGATTGGAATAATTTATTATATTAAAAGTAAGCAAGGCTATTCTTTAAACATGTAATTTAGAAACATATACATTAAATAAATTTTGTTATAATAAATGATATTTTATATCATTTAAACCAATTATTATATATATTATT
>JAQIYF010000122.1:0-13734 GCA_034700865.1 Oribatida sp. Gr-Ori-00025
ACATTAGTAGTGATTGTTTGGATCAAATGAAGTGATGGTTTCAATGAATTTGTTACCACTTTATTCACTCATTAATACCAATGAATTTCTCATATTTTTAGTCTTTATTTTCATTATTACAGTAATTATTGTATTTTTGAGGTATTCATCAATTCATTAATTAATTTCATGTCTTTCCTCAAACCAATTCATTTGTTGTCTTCACTCTTCAGGAAAATGGATGTTTTGAACGATAGTTCGACCGTTCGGTTGAATAGACAGCAAATGAGCGCACAATCGATGGTTAGACTCCGGAATCCGTTTATGTTTAAGATTAGCGATGAATCGCTTAATTGTGATAACTATCGAAATGGTGTCAAACTGTGTCTTACGTCCGACAACTCCTTTTGGGTGATCGCCTTCTGGGCCGTCAATATTGAAGAACTTCATCAACAGTTGGCCAATGATTGGCAACCAATGAGACAGTCATTACTCGACCAGAACTTTATTGAAGGCAACTATTTGTTCAAAAGTGAACCCGAATTGTAAATAAATTTATTTTAAAATCATTTTTCATTACTTTTTTCAACACTTTGTGGCTATATTTCAGGTATTATGAGATTAATGAAGAAGTAGTTCATTGGATTAAACCAACCAATGATTTCTTCACCGGTGAAACTCTTGGATTCAATCCTCGATCACGTTATCCATTGGTTGTCATAATAGTAAGTGTTTTCTCATTTTGGACCTAATTTTGACATTCATTCCAATGCCTTAATCTCAGGTTCGCAACGATGACGACGACGGCGTTGAAATCGATGACAACGATGTGGTCAGTGCTGACCAATCGACTCATTCATTATTATTATCATTAATTGATTTACCATTTATTCGATAGGTTTGTCTCATTTCGATAATACATTTGAAAGACTCGATCTGTTCGATGACCACTGGACTTATCACTCAATATCTGAAGCAAAGAAGTGGTAATATCTTTAATTTGCAGCAAATCTTCACACCTGAGAGCGAATATGAGCCGCACAGCAATCAGTTCTGTGTCGTCTGTCAGACCAGTTTGATATCACACACTCTGCTCCCGTGTAGACATGCCGTCCTCTGTGGCCAGTGCTTTGAACGGGTAGACAACTGTCCACTTTGTCGGAGTTCATTCACTTCGTTCTTCAGAATAAGAGATGAGGAAGACATTGGCGCCGATGATAATGACCTGAATTCAAGTGCAGAGCCAAGCACTGAGTCGAGTAGCGGGTGGTTCGCAGGTATTAACACTAAATTAAATCAATGGTTAGGATTCCACTGAATTCTGTTATTGTTTAGAATATTGTTTTATATATTTTTCACATTTTATTAAATTTTATTTTCTTCAACACAATCGTAACTAACGCTCAAATGAATTGAATGTTTGCCAGAAATCTATTAAATTATTTATTTCTCATTTGTTTCCCGAATATAAATCTTTTATTTCGAAATACATTCCGAATAATAGAAAATATGTTAAAAAAAATTGTCCAAAAGTTATAAAATAAATAAAACTCTTTTAAAATACTTAAATATATATTGCAATTGAGTAGAAAATTGTATAATAAATGAAATTCTGGTCAGAACTTAATGTGTTTGCAAATGATATCATGGACTGGAAGTGCTGTAAAGCCGGCGATTGTAATGCCGATCGAATCGCTTAATGTTGTGATACTTAGTGCGAACTCTTTATATCTATCGCTGATCTCATTGTAGAGCCGGTAGAATGTGTTGACATACGCGGCTCCACCTAACAGGCCTTCGAACAGAACCAGTGCTAACATAAACCAAATGGAAGGCATGAATTGAGTCCAGATTTGGAGCAAAATTATCAAAACGTTCACCAATTGTAGAATCGATAAAATATATATTCTTTTGATTTGAATCAAACCAATCGACGACCGAGAGATCAAAACTCCTATCTATGAGACAATTGTTTACAATTAATTACAGAATATTCTTAAATTGCAATGAAATGAAAGGACAGTTGGTTTACCTGATAGTTGACATTATACCAGCGATACTGTTCGCTATGAGTTAACCAAATGTTGGGAAAGTAAACCAATTCGAACTACAGGTGCCGTTCAATAAAAGATTAAAATATAGAAAATGCTAATAAAATGAAATGCATTTAGAAATTCAATGCAATTATTATCTCAAACTAAATAATGGTATGAAATAAGTAAATAAAAAGTTATAAAATTAGTATTGAATTAAACTATTGATTCACTCGAACTGTAAGGAACTGTAAGAATAATGTAATTTAAGAGACGAACCAATCCTTGATTAATGAAGTACTCGAATAAGTAGACCGCCATAAGAGGGATCATATATATCCATAGTTTCTGTCATTATTCACAAAACATAATACAATTAAATTGAAAGCAAATTAAAAAACATTTGAATCAATACTTTGATATAAAGAGTCATTTCAATGACTGTTAGTTCACTTTCTTCACTAGTATTATCAGACGAGACCTGGATTTCATCACCAGAGCCGAGGATAGGAGGGGTCAGTCGGTTCTGAGCCGTATCACCTCCACCAATAAGAGGATCACTGCTCTCATCGGATAACTCATCTTTGGATTCAATTTTAATGAATGACCAGAAAGTGAATGCCATCAGCACTGGTATGCAAAGCATCACTAATAGAGTGGTGTTTGGACTCAAACCAATTGTCGTTAGGAATGCATAAGACATGGACCCCAACAGACCGGACGCACCCGTTCCTGAAGACCAGTACGATATGACTTTTGAATCAAACTTTGAGGTATAGGATAGGAAAGTAGTCTCTCCTAAACCACTGGAAAGGGAGGCGCAGATAATGCCTAACATTAAACAAAATTATTAAACAATTAATAAATAAATTACAAAACAAGAGAAACCTAAATATGAAAAGTAGATATTCGGTGATAAGGATGTGATTATAAAACTGAGCGCCGAAAGGATGACCACAATTGACACCCGAAGGCTATAACCGAAAGATAAGAAAACAATTAAAACCTTATCTATAAAATCAATTCAATTGAATTCATTACTTAGTATTTGTGAAAACAAATGGTGCGAACAGTTTAATGAGAAGACAGGGAAGAATATCTGCTAACAGGACAGCACCAGTGGAACTGGTGTTACACTTAAACCCTTTGTTGTCATCACTACTATTATCCTTCGGATCGTTGGCCTAAATATAAATGAAATTCAATTACAACCGGAATAAAGGTTTTGGCCATCCATTGACGAATCAAATGGTTGGACAATAGGACTTACACTTATTATATCAAAGGCTGCGCTCAACATAATAACATAGGAATAGTTGTTACTTAAGCCCAGAATCCTATTAATCAATAAAACAATAATTCAATTCATTATTCAAACAATTGGTGAAATCATTAGTGAATTAATACCAAAATGATATGTAATTCCGATATTTACGCCAAAACCCCATTATTTTGTTTTAATTAAATACCAATAAAAGTGAGGAAAAAACTTAATTTGTTTTAAATTTTTATTTTAACTCATTTTTATTGAAATCATTAAATATCCAAACAATTGAATCAAATGTTTAACAAATCGATTGAATGATAAAAACAGAGAAAATCAAGTGATGTTTGGATTGCAGACAATGTTTACATTGATTTAAAAATATTTGAATCACTGTTTGGGCGCTATATTTGAAATATATTAATAATTTAATTATATTTATAAACATAATTATATTTGACATCATTTAATATTCTGTAGATATAGAACTTAATTTATAATTTAGACCTGGTTGACAACGTTCTGAACAATGAACAAGTTCAGTTTATCTAAAAGTTTTTAATTAATCCACAATTAGGTTTAACTTAATTATTATTCACTGGTTTATAATTATTTAGTGATTCCCTTATAATTCATTTTATTGTTAAATATAATTTCAGATTAAGGCTAAACATTGAAATATAATTTTGATAACCATTTGGATTAACTCTTTATTAGTGCAAAACTTGAAATAATATAAATGAAAAGAATATATTCAAAAATCGCTCTTTTGGTTGGGATGTCATCCAAAAGGTATCCAAATGTCATCTCAGAGTTTCTTAGCTAATGAGTGGAATGTCAAGAATTTCTATTAACAAATAGTTGTAAAACAAGTTTTTCTAAACTTTTTTTATTCACATTTATTTAAAAATTAATAAAAAATAAATAAAAGAATTTAATTATTTAATAATCAAAGAATTGATTCATAAAATGTCGATTGATTTGTATTATATGTCGGAAAGTCCTCCGAGTCGTACAGTTCTAATGGTCGCCAGACATCTGAAGATTGATTTAAACCTAAAGAGTTTAGATCTCTCGAAGGGCGAGCATCTGAACAAAGAATTTGTTTCATTGAATCCATGCCATTGTGTGCCCACTCTTGTCGACAATGGGTTTGTTCTTTGGGAGAGTCGAGCAATCATTGCATATCTGATTAACAAGTATTCGCCTTCACATCCATTATATCCATCGGACCCGCAGAGAAGGGCCACAATCGACAGATACCTTCAGTTCGATTTGGGAACACTCTATAAGTCGGTCTCACAGTATGTGGTAAGCAATGGACGGTTGGCTTAAACTGTTATACAGATTGCATGCTTTGTAAAGGATTTCAAACTTTTATTACCTCCTCTTCCTCTTCCTCCTCTTAGTACCCACTCTTCTTCGGCGGTGTATTAGAGGAGAAAAATGAGATCAAACTGAAGGAAACGTTGGATTTATTTGATTCAATGCTGGCAAACAATCAATTCGTTTGCGGCCATGACTTGTCTTTAGCGGACATTTCAATTGTCACTGGATTTCAATTACTGGAGTCGACTGACTATCAGTTCGATCGTTGGCCTAATATCTGGAAATGGTTTCAAAACCTCAAACAAGTGCTTAAAGACTATTACGAAGACATTAATACAAAAGCCATTCAAAACACTCGCGAATACATTCAGAATTTGAAATCAAAATCCGATTCTTCGGAACAGAAATAGTGGTGAAACTTATCTAAAGAATCATTGCTTTGAATTCTAACAACAATACAAAAATTGAATACAAATCCAAAACCTAATAAAAAAAATGTAAGAATTTATTAAAAATATAACTTTAAATTGAATTTTATTATAAATAATTGTTTCGTTTAAATACAATACAAATCATTCTTAACATAAATAAAGATTAATTAAAATTAATGTAAAATTAAATTAAATATTTATGAAAATTCTAAACTCGGAGTAAAAAAAATTAATGACTTTAAGGCTCTGAAGAATTTGCAGAAAAATCAAAATGAAATATAATATCAGCTCTGAATCAAACGATTGAATGTAAACTTCACTCCATTTTACTGATTTCAAACTTTGTGGTCATTATCTCCTCATCCGAATCGATAAGCGCCGGGAGTGCGTTGTCTATCATAGAAGTCGGGATATTGGCTTCAATCCATTTCAGATTATCTTCCGTTTCTTTACTAATAACCGACTCTTTATTGAAATGTTCGGAATTACTATTTGTTCTGTTTTGTGCTCTCATTTTCATTCCATCTATCGATTGGATATCAATTCAGAGTTTTATTAAAACCTATAAATAAAAACCGAATAAAAAGTCTAACCGAACGCCTCGTGTGGTATCTGCTGTTCCCGTTCCTCCTCTTCATCTTCACTGGCGTCCAGTAGTGGAGTGAATGCATATCTTTTATATAAAAAACAACTCATTAATCATTAAAATTTCTGTCTTTAATATCTGGAATAAAGTGAAACAAACCGTTGATTGTTATTAGTCGGGCGCCACAACACCATAATGACTAGAAGAACGACAGAGAAGAGAACGTGCCAATAGGCCTCGTCTGCCCACAACTCTTGCCAATCAGTCAGACATTGGTTTAGTTTGTGCTAAACATTAGTCAATCAAAACATTTTATTTTCAATGCATAAAAGGCTAGAAAATGAATGCTTACGTTATGTATTTGCCAAACCATAAAAGCTACCGACGCTGTCATTACAGAAGCAATTATAACAAAATTAGAAAATATTTTTTTTGACTATTTATAGGGTTTTATAAATAAAAAACAATACAATACCTAAAACAGCAAATATCAAAGTGTTTGTGAATTGTTTGTAAAGATTTAGTTTCACTATATTTCGTCTCAAACGCAATATTCTTGTCGTTTGGACTAAACTACTGAAAACCCACCAACAGATCACTGAATCGAGAACTGCCAGAGGAATGCCGGCCATTAAAGTCTGATTTGTCGGGTCATTCTTCGGCTTTAAATTAAATAAAAATTTAAATAAATTCAATTCATATTACATGAAAAGAAGAAATACTTTATATATCCTTAGAATGGCTTCGAGTGAGCCGAGAGTGAAGTAGAGACCGCCCACACACACCACTCGATGTAATATCGGTCCCAATCGAGGCCTTATATTAAATACAATTAAAGGCAATCAAAATAAAATCCAATTTTATAGTGAATTCTTACTTAACAATACCGAAGCCACAGCTGACTATAATGACTAGCATTCGGGCCAGAGTTCGCTTAAAACAGGAGAGTATTTCTGCGAACAAAACGGCGCCTTTGACTGAAACACCGGTCGAATTGATTGATTGGTATTCCGCATAAAAGACCGCTTTTTCAAACATTCCCAGGAATATGACGGCTCCGATCCAGAACTGGATCCGCAATAGATCTCTCCACTGAGCAAATGACACAAAAAGCCAACCGAAGGCAAACACCACATACACCGCACACATTACACCGTAGAACGGAAGAAGTGGCCAATCAATCGCCGATAGGTATTGACCGCTTTCGGTCCTCATTTCAATGTCAACTAATATTTGATAAAAAGTGATTAAAACTTATATTATTTTCAGATCAAAGCAATGCAAACCTTCGGCATTAAATCGTTTGTTGGTATCGATTGTCTGTATGTAGACAATCATCAGATATACGCCATCGTTGGGTATTGTTATCTCATTTTCTGCAAACTAAACAATAATTATAATTAAAATCAATTTAAAAGGCTTTTCAAGCATTATATTCATACGGATGTCATTCGATTTAAATCCCGTCTTCTTCGGTGTATAGCTGTTGGCATTTGTTCCGAATTTTCAGATCTCTTTTGTTGTGATTTTTTCTGTTCTGAATCACTGGATTGAGACTCAGTTGAGTCGCCAATTAAAGTCAAGAGTGATATTTGTGGTGAACTGTCACAAACCATATCCCCCGGAGCACAGGTTCGGGTAGTGTTTACACCAATGATGTCAGTCCGGAACCTCAACTCCGGCTTTCGGTAAAATCAAATCAAAATCATTGCACAAAATATGAATTCAAAAATAAAAACCTTTAAACTCTTTAATTCACTGCATTTGATATCTACTTCTTTGGTCTTCAAGTATTGGATTCTGTCGTAACCATAATCGCCGATAAGAACGGCCGGACAGTTGTAATACCATTTGAGATAATCGGGTAACTAATCAAAGGTTTCGAAATTAGAAATAAAGCAAAACTAACAGACATTTCACTAAAATTACCCCAATTTCTGGACCTAAATATTCTTCAAAACAGGGCGTCTCCCGAATAGTCCAACCGATTCTGACCGTCAGGTCTTTATCTTCATCCGAATCACATGAAACTGATCCCAAAAAATAAAATAAAATTTAATAAAAATTTAGATTAACTGAAGAATAACTGACTTTTGACGGAAACTATTGAGTTATTATACAAAGCGCTGTGAACTTGAAAATAATGGCATCTTTTCTATAGATTTCAAATTTTTTTAAAAGAGATAATTATTAGGAAAATTGTAAATTTTTGTATTAAATGACCGCTACTTTCAGCGGACAGTTGAGTGGCCAGTCGGCTGACATACCTGTGCGACGTTAAAACTCCACTTTCCCTGATCTGGGAAACAATCAATGGTTTGCAATGCGATCGCGACTAATATTAAACATAATTTTGAAGACATTTTCTTCATTTGAGTCTTGATTTTCAATTAAATTATACAAAAATAGTGAGAATTTAGGAGAAAATCCAATCAATGAATCATTTATTGCCAACAAATGAAAAATAATCGCATTTTCTATCGATTTATTGGTAACCAAAACAAAACAATTATTATTTGAATTGTTGTTCAATTAATGAGATAAACAATGGTCTGAATGAATGGCTAATCAATTGAATCAATGATTAAATGCTTTTAATTGTATTTAATTTACAGTCAATTCAATCATTCATTCATTATTTGTTTCTCTGCCCTAAACACCGACTGTTTATCAACGGGTCGTTCAGATAAGACATACATTTGAGCGGAAAATATCATAATTTGTGAACAATATTCAGGTTTTGACAGAATTTCAATTTGAAAAACACGTGAAAACCGATTGAATTGTTTGCAAATCAAACAGAATTTCAGTTATTCTGAAGACATTCAAAGAATATTCAATCAAAAGATAACTCAAAGGAATACTTCATTTATTTGTCATTTTAATCAAATCCTTGAGAATTACAACAAATTATTTGTGATTTTAAAAACAAAGTTTTGATTCAAATAATTATCAATCGATTCGATGGCAATACCGGACGACAAGTGGCGGCCGAAGAATGTTGTGTTAGAGACCAGGTTTGTCGCCAACTAAACGATTGTCTTATTTCTTGCAATAATTAAATTATCTTCTAATGTAAAGTATGGGCGAAATAGTGGTCGAACTCTATTGGAATGAAGCGCCGAAGACCTGTAAGAACTTCGCCGAACTCTCCCGAAGAGGTTATTATAATGACTGCAAATTCCACCGAATTATCAAAGACTTTATGATTCAGGGTTTGAAACATTCAGACATTTCTTTACCATTGTTTTGAACACTTTCTTTTGATCTCTGGATCAGGTGGTGACCCGACGGCCACTGGAAAAGGCGGTACTTCTATATATGGCAAGAAATTCAATGATGAGCTCCACCCTTCGCTGAAGCACACGGGGGCTGGCATTCTAAGTATGGCCAACGCCGGGCCCAACACTAATGGCAGTCAATTCTTCATCACATTAGCGCCGACCCAACACTTGGACGGCAAACACGCCATCTTCGGTCGGGTGTCCAGTGGTATGACTGTTGTCGAGAAGATGGGAAAAGTGAAGACCGATAAGAATGACCGCCCCATCGAAGACGTCAAGATTATTAAGGCTTCGGTTAAAGAATGAGTCATTAGTTTAGTTAAACATTATTTTCTAATTCATTCCTGTTTTCCAATCCATTCATTCCTTATTTAATCCACTGTTTTATGAATTTAATTAAATACATATTTTCTATGCATTTAATAAACATTTTCTATTAAAAGAAATCCTTGTTTTATATCATTTATTAATATAAAGATTTGGACAGAGATTTGCGTTCAGTTAATACTGTAATTGCATTCGACTATTAGCACAATAATTATAACCCAGGGATTCCAGGGAGTGGTTGAACTATCCATATATTATACCTGTCATCCAATAAGCCTTTAATTCATTCAAATACCTTAAAAAATTCTATAATTCTTGCTATCAATGAAATTCAGGACAAATATTCTATATTTCATTGAATATCATAAAAGAGTACTTTTATAGCTATATATGAATATCGAAATATTTGAATTCAAAGAATACTAATATTCTTTAAAGAATATATTTATAACATCCATAACAAGAATAGACTATCAATTGTGAAATAATAATAATAATAATAATAATAATAATAACAATCGTTTATTGTCTTCTATAATGAAATGATTTTATTATATTTGATAAGTGATTGCAAACACTATTAATGGTAAAGAAAAGACTAAACCGATTGATACGAGGGATTCGTCTCATTAGAAGTATTTCAAATGCCAGTGCCTTTGTAAGAGTGCATGAGGTCTGATAAATATGCTAATGGACAGACATTAGTACCTGGGTTTTAGGGCATCTTTATGTACAAGATTAATTCAGGTAGAGGCCTTCAAATATTTTAAATTTTATAAATTCTATGAAATTTGCAATTCCTTGGAAGAATGTGCCAAATTATTTGGCACATTTGCGGCCACTATTGGTACACAAATTTTCAACTCTCTTCTGAGGTGAGAGAAAAAAGATATGCTTTTTGTATGAAAGCAAAACTCAATTCAATTCTCGGACTAAATGCTTAAGAATATTAGAGAACAATATCTGTAGAAAAAGCATATCTAAAGTTAACACTTTCGGTACCATTGGATCTGAATTTGAAGCGAAACGTATTGGAAAATAGGCCGCAAATGAGTGATGAATTGAATGCAATTCTCAGATGTGATGCTAAATAACATTTTGAATGATTGATATGTTATTCAGATATTTGTTGTCTTGTCTTCACTTCACTTCTGTTTAGAGAATATTATTATTTATTTTTCAATGAATTTATTATTTCATTTCAATTACAAATCAATTACTAATTAATTGTTTATTTAATCAATGCTTTCAATGGATTAATAGTGAAAATGCAAACCAATTATAATAGGCTTTTAGATAAGGAAATGAATGAATGAAATGAAATGATAATTGAATTCAATTTCATTACTGAATCTCAACTCCTATTCAACCAAAACATAAACAAAACTGAATTCAATTCAATTGGAAATGAATTTTACTTTTTATATATTTTTCCTAATCTTCTCATTATTTAAATTCAAATCCTTTAGTCGATTATCACTTCAATTGATTTCTCATTAATTATTAATCACATTATCGTTATTATCATACCATTGGATCTGATTCTTCAATGGTATCACTAATCAAATGTCAATTCATTTCCACCGAAAGTAATACTCAATTGAATAGAGATTTTATCTGAAATATCATTAAATTGTTTGTGAAATCAATAATGAGTGCAAATCAACCGAAGAATGTTTGGCCCGAAGAACCCAAACAGAGGCCAAAGGGCTCCTATCCATCAAAACAGCAGCGATTCGGTGCCGCGCCGTTGGCCTCATTCGAGGACTTGCCTTCCGATGACCAGCAGAGCCCAGACGACGATGAGGACGACCAACGCCTTGACCGCGACCTCAGGTTTGGTGTCAAGAATGTACTCGATTTGGACAGCAGTCAACTCCTGAAGAAGAACGAGAGTCCAACGCCGACGCCCAGTCCCACACTCACCCTAACGCCCACTAATTGTGATCCAAAACAAACCGACAACTTATCACAAAACACACTCTCTTTAGGTTTGTCTCACATTTTAATCTCTTCTCTTTTGACCCAAATTTCTTGTTTTCAAATAACTCTTTAAAATCTTAAGTCAAATGTCTTTGAGTTCAGACTTTAGATCCGATAACCTCTATATTACAAGAGTTGACCTCTTTTTCAATGAAATTTTTATTATATCTCCAAAAGGTCGCAGCGATTCGGCGACACCGGTGGCAGCGGTTAGTAATTCGGCCTCATTTTCATCACTAAAAGCCGATAATAATGACCAAAAGAGAGGAAGCGGTGCTTCGAAGGGATCGCATAATTCATTACTTACTGTTCCCGACGGCAGCGGCTCAAAGACACCGACACCTGAATCAAAGCGGAAGAGCTCGTGGACAGACATGTTCTTTCCCGGAAGAACTCGAAGTAAATCGACGTCTAGTTCTCCGCGAAAGAGTCCGACGGAAAGAAAGAAAAGTGTTTTTTCAAAAATAATGAATTTCGGCCGAAAATCGCCGACAAAAGACATACTCTCACCGGAAACACAGAGTCGGGAGCCGTCGGCTGTCGACTCAGTAGACACTCCGCGCGTGTCTGTAACGGACACATCAGAGAGTGAACCGCACGAAGAGTTAATGTTTCCTTCGCCTACTAATGAACCGAAAGCATCAGAACAGGACATAATCGGTATCTTAGAAGCGGCTCATTCGCAGATGGATAGGACACCAGTTGACGAATCCTTTATTATGGATCCGATTCCGGTTCCATTACCGCCACTGAATTTGCGGAAAACATTGAAAAGACGCGAATCAACTATTGATGACGAGGTCCAGAGTTTACCCGAAATACTTCCGAGCAGTCGATCCAAAGACAGGCATTTAATTAATAGTTTAAATGACGAGAGAAATACAGAAACAGTTGTCGTTCAGATCGAGTCCTGTGGCAGAGATGGCGATAATTCTTCCGAATCTGAGATAGGATTTGATGAAAACCGACTTAAGCTCAAGAAAAAGACGACAACCGATGGGAAAAATGTTTCTGAAAGTGAAGAAGATTTTGAAGCCCAGACTCTATTAACTCAAGACTCTATTGATTACGACGAGACCTCATTCACCGATAGTTTTGCCGCAAATATTGGTATTTCATCGAATTCGACTCAACCGGAATCGATACGATCGCCCACTCGTAAGGAGAGGTTGGATGTCCTAACCATTCCTATTGATCGACCGCGCAGTACAACACCAATAAATATCGTTCCACTGGAAGCGTATATTCGTTCGAGTTCTATATCACCCGATCCTAACGTCGAAAAGATAAAGCTTTCACTTCCGGGCGAACAGTTTAGTGCGTCGGCCAGAGCTAAGAGTCCGCGAAAGAGCAACCCTTCGATTTGGTTTGAATTCTGTGAGAAAGGCCTTCAAAGTCCACTACAACGGCGCAAACAACGGGCCAACAGTTGCTTTACAAACCTTGAGTCACAACAAAATGCATTTTCGAATACAATCGATGCCTTCGCCGCTAATCAGGCGTTGACGCCATCGCCCGGAAATTTAACGCCTGTCACACCCTTAGAGGGCTTTGGGGCTGACAACAAATGGCCCGGTTTTGGGGATAATTTTGTTAATTTTGACAATATTTTGCCCACTAATGGCCTCAATGAGAGCGCAGAAAGGTTTTTGTGTAAATGTGACTGCAATACAAACAATACCAACAATGCCAGTGCTGCCGAACAATTGGTCATTCAATCGGTCACTTCTGAGCCAAACTCACCGACAGATGAAAGCAATAATAAGAATAACAATTCAGTGAATACAACAGAACACGAGTATATGGAAGACCAGCCACTGGTCAGTCCCTGTCATTGTTTATGTCACAGACGCGCGGATTTTGCCTTAACTTTATGGAAGAGTTCGTCGTTTAATAAACAGGAAAGCATTTCATCTGATATCTCATCCGCTTCTTCACGCCTTATGGGTTCGAGTTCATCGAACTCCAAGTGTTCGCCATCTGATGATATACTCGAGTCACTCAACTCTTGAGTTACATCTCAAGACATCATTCCTTTTACTCACTCTTTCTCTTTCTTGTTATCAAAAAAGTTTTTTATCATTACTATTGATCTGTTCATTGAATCGTCTATTCCTTCAGAAAACGTGAGTTTAGTTTTCATTTTATTTATTTAAAGCAAACATTTATTGGAAATTAATTATAAATTATTTTTTATTCAAACAATTATTGTTTTTTAATATAGGTTTGTGTCCATCATTTGTGATTCATTATAAATACCCGAATGTATTGTTCAGGAAATGTGTGTTTCTATACGATTGGAATTCCTTCTGTGCCTCCAAAATGCAAATGACTCTCAAATACACAATTCATTCCATAAATAGATATATAAAGTGATCATCAAATTTGTGGTAAAAAAACTCAACTCTTTTTTCAAATATAAATACTATTGCTTTCCAAACAAAGGCAACAATTCTTTAATATCTTGAATACTATTGGAAAAGAATTGCATTAATTTGTGTACAAAATTAATAATAAT
>JAQIYF010000123.1:0-13715 GCA_034700865.1 Oribatida sp. Gr-Ori-00025
GTTTTCAATTAAGTATTGTCTGAATTCAACTAAATATACATTTTGTTCAATGCGTGCCATATGTCTGACGAGAATTGGGACACAAATTCACGAATATTTTGATCATATGTTTGAAAAGAATAGTTTTGATACAACTTTTGGGTTCTGAATAAAAAAAAATTATAGCAAAGGGCAGAAGAGTTGTGGAGAAGAGTGCGAATCAATTCTTAATCTATTATTAGATTTTTTAAAACAACTGAAAGAATGTTTAGAAAAAGAAAAAATAATTTAATTATTTTTTTGATATCGGAATCTAAATCTTCACTAAAATAGTGATTCAAATGATTGGAAATTATTTTTAAATATAATAAATATTTATATAATTTGAGTGGAGTTATGAATAATTAGTGAATTGTCTGAATCAATGAAAAGCAATCGATTGTTAAGTAATATAAAAATATTTATTTTTCAAAACTATTTAAAAGAAAAATTCAATTAATGGAAGAAAATGCAGACAAAGGGCGGCAAAGGAAGGCAAACGATGCGAACGATTGGAGTTCTGCCCAAAGACTCAAGTCTTCACTTAACTATGCAATTGAGCCAACATTTAAACTGATTCCTGATATTGAGAACTAATTCGGAGGAGTAGTTCCAGACTCCCAGTGCCAATGCCTGTAAACGAATGGTTGTGTCACTACAAGTGCCCATATCCTGAATGCTGAGCACTGGAAACCTATTCCGACGCTATTTAGCTCTGAACGCATCCGAATCTCAAGGCTTGTAATAAGTGAATGCCTGACCCAAAAATGGTACGTCAGCCGCACTCCCGTTCCACCAAAGCCTTCCACAAGACAACTGACTTTGTATGGTTAAGCCAGAGAAGCGCCTATTGGGAGGAGTCGTCCATCCGATCAGATGGAAGGCATTTAAAGCAAATCCACATTTAATTTCTTGCACTGAGTTAACAGCTTTTCTAACCGTAAGTCTGTCTCCCATTCCATACGTTCTTTGAATTCTATTTTATGTAATCATTATTTGAATGATTTTGTGACACAATTACTACCAAAGGATTACAAATAGTTTTTTCGGATATATTCTCTCTTTTTAGGGAAAGTTGTTTTGCAGTGAATTCTCGTTGTGTCCTATTGTTAACTAAAGTCGCTGTTCTGTGGTATTGAACAAAATGGCCGAGGATCCCGATCCATCACAATACCTGATCGTCTCTTTGGAACAGAAGAGAAAGGATCAGACAAAGCCATACGATGGCAAGAAAATGATGTGGGTGCCCGATGAAAAGGAATGCTACGTCCTGGGTAACATCACCAAGACCACCGGCGATATGGTGACCCTGGATGTCGGCAAAGGTGAAGAGGTATGTCTTGAAACAAACAAATTCCAAAACAGATCTGCACTTCTTCTCAACTATTCATCAATTATTTCGAATTTTCACTTAAAAAAGAGATTTCTTTCAAAAAAAAGATTACTTCAAATTAATTTCTAAATTTTTAGATTAAATTAATTATAAATTTTATTTTAAAAAAATCAAATGATAACTAAAATTCGAATTAACGAATAGAAAACAGTGAAGAAAGATCTCCTCCAACAAGTGAATCCCCCGAAGTTTGATAAGTGTGAGGACATGGCATCCCTTACATACCTAAACGATGCCAGTGTTCTGCATAATCTCCAACAGAGATACTATCAAAATATAATTTACGTAAGTTTAACAACTAATCAATTTTTCTTTTTATTTCTTCCCCCCATCGACACAACGCCCCTCTCTATCCCCCAAAATATCTCTATCTCTCTATAATTGGGCCCAAAAATACACTTCAATTCCTAAAACAATTCCGAAAATCATTTCAAAATCCGTTTCAAACAAATTCAATGCACACCTGAACCAAAACCACTCGTACCCTCTGATCGCAAACCACTCTTAAACCCCTATCGAAACCCAATCGAAACCCTTTACCGAACGAAAACGTAAACCCGACCCCCAATAGAAAACCGTGAAAAAAGATGTGTTACAACAGGTCAATCCACCCAAGTATGAGAAAGCAGTGGATATGTCTAACCTGACATACCTGAACGATGCCTCTGTGCTCTATAATCTTAAAGAGCGATATGAGAATCAACTTATTTATGTAAGTGAGGACACAGTCAGGTCTTCAAAAAGCATGGAGTGATTACTTTGAAGTTGATATCAATTGAAACAAAATATTTATCAAAAATATTCTTTAAATTAATATTAATTACAATATTCTGTGAATTAGTTGCACTACAAGACAATCACTAAATTTTTGGATACATTTTTGGCATTTTTTGAAACATTTTGCTTAACAGAAAATTTTTGAATTCTTTTAATTATTTATTTATTTATTTATTTTTGAATATACTTTTGATTAATAAGATTACAAAAAAAGTTTTGTTTGGTTTTAAGAATTAACTTTAAATTATCTATTGATATAAAAATTTAATAATTATTTGATTTATACGAAACTGACTATTGGGTGCATTATTACAAATATCCTCATTGTGTTACCCGAATACGAAAAACACTTCAATCCCTAATAGACCCCAAAATGTAGAATAGAATTTGTGTTTAGTATAGAATTTTGTAGTCATATAACCCTTAGTTTTGGATGGAATGGAAATTCTGGACTTAAACCCCGAATATATGATTGCATGGAATCTGAATGTAAAGAATGCAATGAAAATACTATTAATTGTTTTCTAAATTAGACATATTCTGGACTATTCTGTGTTGTAATCAATCCGTACAAACGATTCCCGATCTATACTAATCGAGTGGTGCAGATGTATAGAGGAAAGAGACGAACGGAAGTGCCGCCACATCTCTTCGCCATTTCTGACGGCGCTTACACTGAGATGTTGACGAGTGAGTAGTCGTTTAGTTTAGTCAATTATTTGGTGCCCTTTTTGTCCGTTTTGGCACAATTGCCACCAGTGTTGAGGAAATGAGGGAAAGAGTATACAAACCCTGAGCCAAGTGTTCCAACACTTTGCAAACGGTATCGCATTTATAGCTCTCTTTAAAGAATGGCATTTATGTAATAATAGTGATAAGCATTCGCTCTTTGGATGCTTTATAAAGAGCTGTGAAGGCATGTGAAGGCATGTCTTCATCGGAATGTCTTCACTCCATATTTGGAAGTGATTCCTATGAACACTAGACCTGAAGCACAGATAGTATAGCACTGTGTCTGCACTGCCTGTTCTCTAGGATTCTGTTTTAAAGGAACACTTTGTACGACATTTGAGTCTTATTTTTAGATTCGATTATTAGTACACTATTTGAGAGAATACTAGAGATTATATGTTATCCCAAAACACAGGAATTGCTTATATAGTAGTGAAGAATAATATAATAATAGAATTTTTTAAATACAAAAATAAATAAAATCTTTTCATCCATTCACTCAATACTGAAATTTATTAATTCAATTATAGATTAAAAAAATCATTAAATGAATACTTTTTTTACAATTAACAGATCGGGAGAACCAGTCTATGCTTATTACGTAAGTTATAGCACCCGACAGACATACAACACTTAAGTATCAAATCGCTAATTAATCCCTTCCTTATATCCAAAATAATTTTCTTCCAAAACTAATACAAAACGACATTCATTTGACATTTTTGGTGACCATTAAAACAAATTAACCGAAACATCCGATAGTGGAGAGTCTGGCGCAGGAAAGACTGAAAACACCAAAAAAGTTATCTCTTATTTCGCAAATATAGCAAAATCTGGATTTAAACACAAGTTCTCCACCGGAGTAAGTGTTGGATCAGTTTGTCTGACCATTAATTGCGGATAAATCCGTAAATCACGTGCTTTGGGCTCTTCGAACAAATCTTAGAAAACAATCACCAATTGTTCCCAAACCTAAACTAAACTGTTATTAATCCCATATTTTTTTTAATAATTCCTCTCAAAGCTAACAACAAAATCCCGAAACAGTCCTTCCACTCAAACCATACTCTAATTCCTGAACTGACATCGAATTCCTTCCCAATTGACATTCCATTCGCTCACAAAATCCGATTGACATTTACTTTTTCTAAACATTTAATTCAAAACCAAAACCCTATATAAACCTCTGACCTCTGATCCCAATCCTTTAGCGGAGAGTCCGGTGCGGGAAAAACCGAGAACACAAAGAAAGTGATCACATATTTCGCAACAGTAGCCGCCTCTGGTTTCAAACATAAATTCTCTACCGGTGTAAGTGATCTCCAGATTGTTGTCTAATTTGCAATCAACTAATCAGCGAATAAATCACTACAAACCACAGTACAAACCAACACATCATTCAAATGATATCCAAAGAAAAAAATCCCGAAAAACTCTTAAAATCAATTCCTAAAGTTCCCCAACAGTTCCCAATCCATTCCTAGCAAAACCCCCCAAAAAAAACTTAACTAAAAATTCCCATTTCTGAGCATTAATTGAAATAATTACCTGAAAATAGCGATGAAATTATTATTTGACCAAAAATTATTTTAAAAACTTAATGAGTGTTTTGCCACCACTAGCGGTGAATCCGGTGCCGGTAAGACCGAGAACACGAAGAAAGTAATTGCTTACTTCGCTAATGTCGGTGCTGTGACCAAAGCATCCGACAAGAAGGGTGATAGTAAGAAGGTATACCTCTTTTCAGGAATTAGAACTTTTACTGTAGTTATCAGCTCTCACTAAACGCATAGTTTGAGTGTTTCCAATAGAAGCACACCTCCAGTTCCACATCCATTTCCAAATTTTTAATTGTCAAACTCCTCGAACGTCTTGTAATTTACAAATTGAAAACCGGTTTTGTCTTTAATTCGGTTTGAATGTGGATTTCAATAAAATGCATGAAATAAATGCAATTTTTAAATGTTGAGCACTGTTTCCAAACCCCAATCAAAATAATTTAGAAATGAATTCCTGGCCTTTAGACCGAATACCTGTAGTTTTATCTATCAATAGGAGACTCAAAGCATGGCATTCATCGAAATTATTTGCATTTTGTCTTAATTCTCATTTCAATTATTTAACATTTGGTTTCATTTAAAACCGGATAACTTTAGGGTAATTTAGAGGATCAGGTCGTTCAGACCAATCCAGTATTGGAGGCGTTCGGTAACGCAAAGACTGTCCGTAACGACAACTCTTCCCGTTTCGGTAAATTCATTCGAATTCATTTCGGGCCAATGGGCAAACTGGCCGGCGCTGACATTGAGACCTGTAAGACATCCCAACACTACTAATCAAATCATTGTTTTTAATCCATTCCTATTTCAATCCATTGCACAGACCTTCTGGAGAAGGCCAGAGTCATCTCACAACAGACCCTCGAGAGGTCTTATCACATCTTTTACCAAATGATGTCCGACGCCGTTCCCGGTCTTAAAAGTATGTCATTTACAATCAATTCTAGTGTTTATTACTATTAATTAAAATTTAATTTATTTTATTAATTAAAATATTAAATATTTTTTAATTACACGAAAAAAGTAAATACAAAAATTCAAATCAGAATTAAAACCCTTTTAATCGAGAGATAAGTTTTGCAAAACTCATAGTTATTTAGCATTTAATCAAAATTTAAAAGATTTATTGAATTTAAATTAATTGAATCTCATTTTGACCCGGGGGTTAATCCGCGAACCAATAGAGATGTGTCTTCTCAGTAATGACATCCACGACTACTTTTTCGTATCTCAGGGTAAGACTGAGATCCCCGGTGTCGACGACGGGGAAGAATCGAGTTTAACTGACGTGAGTAGAAGTGCTCAGACCCTCAGAACGGACTCACCAAACGTTCCCGAACTAGACTCTCCTAAGAGATTCCCTGAGATACCAAAGGATTCCCATATATATTCCCTTAAATATCAGACCAGTTGCCCAGACCCTCAGCTCTTCAAATACCCACTTAAGTGTGTATTTTTCCGAATTTATTTCAAACATTCAAATATTCCGACCATTCATTCAGTCCATTGATATCGAATTCTTTAAAGATTTTTTTTTATTAAATTATATAAAATTCCATAAAATACTACTGAAATGAGATAATAATCGAATAAAAAGTTGGTTTAAATAGAAGTTTAATTAATAGATAGGATATTAGAGCCTTGAATACAGTATTTGTCTGACTATTCTCTAGAGATGTGTTTGCTGTCCAATGACATCCACGACTACTTTTTCGTATCTCAGGGTAAGACTGAGATCCCTGGTGTCGACGACGGCGCTGAGTGCAAAGACGCGGATGTGAGTACTTATGCCACCAATTCTTAGAAATGGATTCTTTATATGCGATTCATCTGACTATTGGCTAAAATCTTAGTCCTTAATGAAAGTCATTGATTTGGGAACACATTTTCAGTTACTTCTGGTGTTAGTCTCAAATTGACTTTCCTTCGACGGAATCGCACCAAATACTCCTTCCATTTGCCCCTTGAATTGGCTCTCCATTCCGTATGACCCGAACTAGACCTTCCATTTCGTATTCCCCCGAAATGGACACTCCATTCCATATCCTTTCCTGAGTTCCATTGAAATTCCGATCCATTAGTGCTGAATTCCATTGAAATCCCTTTCAACCATTAAAACAATGGTAACAATCACTTCCATTCGCTTCCTGTGTCGCACATTCCTCTAGTTATCCATCGAATCCTTATTACACAAAAACCACATAATTGTAGAACAAATTAATTGTTTTCTGATTTAATTATTCTAACATTAATTTACTCTAATATTTAACATACGATTAATGAGTGAATTCCGGCGACGGATTGTATAATAAAATATATTTTTTTTCAATTCTTAAACCTTTTCAGAGGAACTATTGCTCACAAAAGACATCAAAAACTATCACTTTGTATCTCAGGGTAAGACTGAGATCGAAGGGGTTAGTGATGCGGATGAGTTCAGAATCACTAATGTGAGTCTCAAATCAAGTCTAAACAAACCCTCTTTTAATTCTAAATTATATGCAATTTCTATTAAAAACTATTTTACTTTAAATGTAATTCCAATTCTAATTCTTATAAATTCTTAAAGAAAGTGCTAATTATTTTCAATTTCATTCTATTTCTTATCTTTAATCTCTTAAAGCATTTATGATTTTATGGAATTTTGAATATAATTGCTCTTAATTTCCATTAATCCTAAACTCAAATCTTCAATCTATGTGTCCGTCCATTCTTTATATCACTTCCATTAAACCACTTCCTCTTACTCTTCCATTAACTCCATTGAAAATATGGGAAATTTCAATATTATTTGCCAATAATTAGAACGCTTTCGATGTCTTGGGTTTCTCTGAAGAGGAGAAGCACAACGTCTACAAAATCACAGCTTCTGTTATGCACATCGGATGCATGAAATTCAAACAAAGACCCCGAGAGGAACAGTGCGAACCCGATGGCACCGAAGAGGGCGAACGTGTGGCCCATCTGCTCGGTGTGAACGCCGCAGACCTTTACAAGAATTTCTGTAAACCCAGGATAAAGGTCGGCACAGAAATGGTGACTCAGGGCAGGAACAGAGATCAGGTCAACTACTCGATCGGTGCTATGGCTAAGGCTATGTACGATCGGACGTTCAAATGGATGGTCAAGAAATTGAATGAAACCCTTGACACCCAACAGAAGAGACAGTACTTTATTGGTGTACTCGATATCGCAGGCTTTGAGATCTTTGACGTAAGTTCTCATCAATAAAAACAGAATATTCTTCTAAAGAATATTCGACTCATTCTAACAAATCAATGAATTTTGGGTTAAAAAATAGGTTTTAAAAATTATTATAATTTTATTTTAAAAAATCTGATAATTGGTTTTGACAATCAGTACAATAGCTTTGAACAGTTGTGTATCAACTTTACAAATGAAAAACTGCAGCAATTCTTCAATCATCACATGTTTGTGTTAGAACAAGAAGAGTATAAACGGGAGGGAATTGAATGGGAATTCATTGATTTCGGGATGGATTTGGCCGCTTGTATTGAACTCATTGAAAGAGTGAGTACTTTTCCCACACATTATTAATTTCGGTCTTTTCTTCTCTCTCTTACCAAAACCCAATAAATGCCTTTCCAACCCCTATATCAAAAAAAACCCCTTTAAAACCCTTTTGAAACCCCTTTAAAACCCATTTCCACATCAAATCCATAAACCATTATACAAATGACCCGAACCACCAAACAGTACAATAGCTTTGAACAGTTGTGTATCAACTTTACAAATGAAAAACTGCAGCAATTCTTCAATCACCACATGTTTGTGTTAGAACAAGAAGAGTATAAACGAGAGGGTATTGATTGGGATTTCATTGATTTCGGTATGGATTTGGCCGCTTGTATTGAACTCATCGAAAAGGTATTTCAGACGCCCTCTCACTTCACCTCCCAATCCATTGGAACAATAGTTTCTTAGAAACGACATTTAGACCACAGAATTCCTGGCCCTTTAGTAGTAATCACTTCTGAAACCACTATTTTTTTCTGTCCATTGATTTCAAATACAAAACTTTTTATTAACAATTAATCACTTCTATGACAGCCGATGGGTATTCTGTCGATCTTAGAGGAGGAAAGTATGTTCCCGAAGGCCAGTGACAAGACATTTGAGGACAAACTGAATACCAATCATTTGGGTAAATCACCCAACTTTGTGAAACCTAAGCCCCCGAAGGCCGGCTGCCAAGCGGCCCACTTCGCTATTGTTCACTACGCGGGTACCGTTCCCTACAACCTAACCGGTTGGCTCGAGAAGAATAAGGATCCGCTCAACGATTGCGTTGTCGATCAGTTTAAGCACGGCTCCAACGACCTGATCAAGGCCATCTTTGAAGATCATCCCGGACTGGGAGGTGGCGACGATGGCGGCAAAGGTGGAAAGGGGGGTGGCCGAAAGAAGGGCTCCGGTTTCCAGACTGTCTCTGGTCTCTACAGGGTATGGATTATCAGCTCCAGTCATAACATAAACACAAATCACATGAAAAAAACAATTAATTAATCATTTTTTTCCTCCACTTTTTGTTTTGAAACCAAATCTAATGAATGTTTTTTGAATTTTTGAGTTAACATTAATTTAGTGTTTGTTTTCCCACAACTAAACTATAGGAACAATTGAATAAATTGATGACTACTCTGCGCCAAACCCAACCTCACTTTGTGCGCTGTATTATTCCCAATGAAACCAAATCTGCAGGTGACCGACCCTTTACTACCTGTCCAGTCCATTGCTTGTGTTTTTTTACTATATTTTATATATTTGTTACTTTTGTTTGTTATATTTGATAGTTTTGTTAAATATATTTTCAAATTTGATATAAAACTATAATGTATTCAATAGTTTAGTGCCAATGGTTTGAACAATAGTTTTATGAATTGTTATTATTTTTTTTATCGAATCCCTGGGAAAGAGACCTTAAATTTATATTACTTTATAGTATTATATTGTCTATGGTTTGCGAAAAACCCTTTCAATTATAATACCCTTTGTATTCAACTAATGATTTGTTGATCCGATCAAAAGTGTAAATAAGTTGTACACAAATGAAGATTTGAATCCCGTTATGAATACCAATGAATGCATTGTTTGAATCGAATTGATAGTTGAATTCCAATTCCTTGTCTTGTATTTGAAGTACGAATTTTGATGCCTTTGTTAATTGATTCTTGGATTTGAAAAATTCCTATAAAAAACCTGGAAATCCTTGAAAAACTGAAACCCATTCCGGAAAGAACCCGAAACCCCCTAATTCTCAATCAAAACAAAATATCCCTTAATTTTGAACAAAACACATACAAAAAAAGTAAAGAATGTCTTTGTTTTGAAATACTTTTTTGAGTAATAACGTGCAAATGTCTGCACTTATACCACCCGTACCCCCGAAAAAAACAGGAACAGCTAAACAAACTCATGACAACCCTTCGTCAAACTCACCCTCATTTTGTGCGGTGCATCATTCCCAACGAAACCAAATCCCCAGGTATTCAATTCAATGTCCTTTTGTTTTTTTGATTCAAAAGTCGACAGAATTTTTTTTTGTTTAAAGAATACTTCAATTTTTGAACCAATTATTTGTTATCCAATAAGTCATTTGTAATACTATTTTTTGAGTCCACCGAACGTGTTATCTGTTTATCAAATAGTTTACCGAATATTAAGACCCCTGAGTGTAGACCCGAAAACACCGATTATCCAGAATTCAATTATCGGTTTCCAAACCGATTCTGTTGTTCTTTCTGTTAAATCCGAAACCAAAATAACAATTCATTTGAAAAAAAATACAAAACAAAATCCAAATCTAAACCATTTATTGAGTCTATTATATGATTACAAAAATTTCTTGAATACAATCAAAACCCTTCGACAAATAGGAACAGTTGAATAAATTAATGGCTTCCCTGAGTAGTACTCATCCGCACTTTGTGCGCTGTGTCATCCCCAATGAATTGAAACAGCCAGGTATGGAAACGGAAATCCATGTCCACCCCTTATCTTCAAATACTCAACCATTTAAATGAATACCAGATTTTTCTTTTTCACCCTCGGAATAAATTTATACTTTTGTCTCCGTTTTTATAATTATTGTTTTTTTTGCTCTCAAATACTTAAATGTCTTTAAAATTAATTCAATTGAAAAGTTTCTAACTATATATGTGTGGCTCAGGTGTTATCGACGCTCATCTGGTTATGCATCAGTTGACCTGTAATGGTGTACTCGAAGGTATTCGTATCTGTCGTAAAGGATTCCCCAATAGGATGGTATACCCGGACTTCAAACAACGGTATGTTTGACTGCTTTTATTTCATTTATTTCAGACATAATTTAAATCAGAAGTGTTTGACAGAAGAATAAGAAATGAAATTACTTTATAAACTCCTAAACCGTTAGCAAAGAATTTGATTAATAGATATATTTTTTGGACAATCGCTCAGAAAATTAGAAACCCTTTGAAACGAAATGTTGAGCCAAACGCTAAACTTCTACCGCCTATTGAACGGCGCCATCCCTTTACAGATATACCATTTTAGCGGCCGCTGCCGTTCCCGCCGGCTTTGTTGATGCAAAACAAGTCGCCGCAAAAGTATGCGAAGCCATTCAATTAGATACCAATGACTTCAAACTGGGACACACAAAGGCAAGGATTGGTTTGAATCAAACCCTTTCGTTATTCAATTCCCTGCCAAATATGTGTTTTTCCCCTCTTTTTCCCCTCTATTTGTAAAACAAAACCAAAACTAAATCTCAATTATTGTCTCAAAATTAATCACTATTTATGTCTAATTCTGGAGTCATTTCTCGATAAATACAAATCAAAGGTAAAAACCTTTCCTCAGAATAAGTCATATTATTCTCTAATTTAAAACCCTTTCAGTAATACTTTAATTCAAACTCAAAGCAAGTAAACCATAAATTCTCTAACAATTTGTCCAAAAATCTCTCAAATAATGAAATGCAACTGAATTTCAATCTTTAAACTAAAAGTCATCCGAAGAATGGTTTCTTTCATTTAAATTCTGTAATAAAAACTTCTAAAATGCAAACCATTCATCCCTTTTACCGATTAATACCTAACCCACCGATGGATATACAATCTTCGCTGCGGCGGCTGCCGTCCCGAAATGGTTTGTCGGCGCGAAAGTAGTCGCGCAGAAAGTTATTGAAGCGATTCAATTGGAATTCAAATGATTTTCAGTTCGGTATCACAATCGGCAGTAATGTTCAGATCTAGTGATTAGTTTGAGAGTTGACGGCATTTAGATGTAAAGAATGTTTTATGTATTCGCAGAATATTTTTATACGAATTTCTTTCTTCTTTTTTTTGAAGAAACGCTTGATTTCTGTTTTGATTTTTGTTTAGATTTGAGATTTGATTTGTAGAACAAATTTTAGATAATTTTTTTGATTAGTTTAATATAACTTCAGTTTTTTGGCCTATTATTAGAATTAGATTTTAATCTAAAAGATTTGAACTAAAAAATTGTCACTAAATTTGGCTCAAAATCCCGCCTCAAGTGAACCAAAAGCTTATATCCGCACAAAACCAATGAATCGATTGATCAAAATGTAGTGAAAACTGATTTATAAACGATAAAAAAATGGGAAACAGTTTTGTAGTAATATTTGTGCTAACATTCAATTTGCGCACTAATTACCCTTCAGATACACAATCCTGGCGCCGACCGTCCTTCCCAAAGGGTTTGTTGACGCAAAGGTAGCCACAGAAAAGTTAGTGAAATCCATTAGTATTGACGCGGGAGACTACCGACTCGGAAACACCAAGGTATTCATCTCACATATTATTAAATTCTATATTCAGTATATATTCCGCTCAGTTATGGCAATGCTTTCGATAGTTATGCTATTATTCTGAACTGAATTTCATATCCAAGTCATGAATTCAGGAATTGTTTTAATAGTTTAGAAAACTTTTTTATTTTCTCTGTTTTTTTTGTAAAATGTTTAATATTTTATTTGAGTTTTTGATTTTGTTGTCAATTATTAATTAATTGTTAATTAATTCACATTTAGTCAGAAAAAAAGTTCCAAATTTTTAATGTAAATAATGGCAGAAATGAAAATCAGTTCTTCAGATGTTGTCTATTTTGGGAATCAATTCAATTACTGATACAATACTTTCGCTTATAATGCGAACAAAATTTATTTCAATAATCGCGTCGTTTAATGAAATTTCTTATTAAATGCTTTTTATCATTAATTTCTTCCTATTCTCTGAAACTAACAAAAACCTTATTTTTAAGAAATATTTGTTTGTCTAATAAAAGTGCAAATAATGCAAAAATATCTGTCATTCGGCTTCTGAATGATTCTTATTGTGAGGTAAGCTTTGTTTCATTTGATTTAGTCTCTGATGGAAAGGTAGGTCTAATACTATTCTGTGTTGTAAACCAAACCTGTATTTTGTCTTCGCCTCTCACGTCTGTACCGTCTGTGCACTCCTATACCGCATGCCTTCTTCCGCATCCTTTCAATGCTATTTCAAATCAATTATTTAAAACTGAATGGAAATACAAACAGATCTTCTTCCGCGCCGGTGTGTTGGGTAGTCTGGAGGAGATGAGAGACGAACGGTTGGGCAAAATCCTCACTTGGCTTCAGGGATGGATCCGTTGGTATCAGTGCAAAAAGAATTTCAAGAAATTACAGGAACAGAGAATTGCTCTACTGGTCATTCAGAGGAATTTACGCAAATTCTTGACTTTGAGGAACTGGTTGTGGTGGAAGTTGTACTCAAAGGTGAAGCCACTCCTGAACGTGGCCCGGGTTGAGGACGAACTGAAAGCACTGGAAGAAAAGCTGAAGAAAGAACACGAGGCCTTCGAAAAAGAGGAGAAACTCCGAAAAGAACTGGAGGTTAAAAATGTTCACCTCTTGCAAGAAAAGAATGATCTCTTCCTTCAATTGGAGTCCGAGAGGTCAGGTGCCGGAGACATAGAGGAACGTCTCATGAAAGTCATCTCTCAAAAGTCAGACCTCGAGAGCCAACTCTCCGTAAGTTTGAGATATTTTTATACATATTTTCTTTTGGAATAGTTTATAAATAAAATTAGTTTCGACTCCACTTAGAATAGGATACTATAGAACAGATCAGAAAAAAATTCATGAATTTAATGAAAAGCAACCGATTTATAAGTTTTTTCACTAAATTTTTGGCAACAAATAAATGATGAGTACATCGAATGTAAATATT
>JAQIYF010000124.1:0-13712 GCA_034700865.1 Oribatida sp. Gr-Ori-00025
ACCTCAAAATAAAATATTTCTTAAAACTTAATATCATTTACTATAATATAAAAAAAGATAAAACACTTTTACTATTATTAGGAGAAAAATTTGAATGAATGGCAGATAAAGTAGAGAACGAATACATTTCTGATTATTTTGTCTTTTTGTACATAAATTTGATGTTTAGAGAAAAATGAAGAAATTTTTTTCCATTTATTGAAGTGATGTATCATTTATTTTCTGCTTTATTTCATTTTCTCTCGACATTGGATTCGCTTGTAGTCTAAAAGAGAGGATAATTTATATTCCAATGTTTCCAAACATCTATCGATCACTGATATGTCATTCAAATTGTCTTAAAATATTGAGTAATGAACTGAACAATAGAATTGAAGTAAAAATTTTAGAGAAATTTTTAGACCATTGTCTCTGTTTTATTAGATTTGTTTCGCTTTTTGACTAAAGTCTTCAAAACTTTTTTGTTTTCTATTGACTTTTCTGTTGTAATCATTTTCAGCTTTAAAATAAAGACTAATTTTTTGTTGTTTTAGTTGTAAATTTCAAAAATATTTTTTCTAAAACATTATTCAAATAATTCATTTATTTGTTTTTATACCAGATTTTTGCATAAATCTTGAGTTTTTCATTAGTTTATGATTAAAACAAACAGTTTTTTAGCAAAATTTTCATTTTTATTACACAAGTCTTGTCAAAAAAGAAGTAAAAATAAACAAATTTTGTTGAGATTTCTGCTGCAGATTCTGTTTAATAGAGTTTTAGGTGATTATAGTTTGGGTTTGGAGTTATTTAAAGCATAAAACAAGAATAGAATTGTTCTCAACATTAGATGAGATCAACAAAAAGTAAAAGAGAAATGAGTGAAGAATTACAGCGGAATTCGTTGGACTAATGCAAACAAAACACAATTGGATGTAATGTTTGATTTTGGAAAAACATATTCATTCAGTCATCTAATAGATGGTCGTTGTGTTGAGTAATAACTACAAATATGCCCTTTTCTATGACCCCTTCCCTACTACTCCGGCATCTCATTTAGTAAATTAGTTGTAGACATCGCTGGCCTAATAAAAGGCATCTCAAGACAAAACGCATATAAAATGCCAGTGCCTTACAGTGCGCCCAACAGTGCTTTACGTTTTCTGTCTAATAATAAGAATACAGAATAAGTGTATGTTTTAGTGAGTTGTGCACTGAATTCAATGGATAGTTGTTTAATACAAGTCTTCAGGCGTACCACACATTCAATTGGATTGGACGGGCATTTGATGTATTCTCTATCTCTCCTCTGAGAATAAGATGTTTTACTCCACCAGTGCTTTCCTACCGATCGTCTAATTTGGACAATCAGTGAATGGGTCCACAAATCAGGAAATTGTGCCCCGAATGACATGAATCGCTAAAAACCTGGCCTCAGATATAAAATCATATAAAACTATAGACAACTGTTTGACAATAGTTTACACATTTATACGATATATGACTTAATATGTCTTTCATTAGATTTCTGTCATAAGAATAAAAAAAGATCAGAATATTCTTAAAGAAAAGAATTATAAGAATAAACTAATGGACTGTTTTGTTATTCACTTAAAACTAGTGAATAATTGAATTAAAAAAGTCTTTATTTTACAATTCATTTCTAAATATTAAGTAAATTATTATAAAAATTTGAAATATATTTAAGTTGAATGAAGTTGTCTTCAAGTCATGCATATATTCAATACTCATTCACATCAGAGGAGAGTATAGTCTGAGAGAAAGTCTTATCATTTTGTTGTCGTATTATTCAAATGAAATCATAGTTTAGTGAATGAAAGGGAGGACTAAATTGAATGCATTTGAATGAATGCATTAGTTTAGGAGCGAAGAGAACATCTTTGGCAACAAATAATAGAAATAGAAGTGTCGGTAGAAAAACAGTTTTCAGAAGAAAACTCTTGAACGCAATGCTTATCTAATTTGCCGAAAGGGATGAGACATAAGGCATAAGGCGTTCGATAAAAACATTGAATTACCGGTTCGTCTCTAACTCTATCAGAAATACAGACAAATATATTATATTAATAACTGTTTCGATACACATATGATAGAAGGAAAATGTCATTAAATAACTTGTTGTATAAAATACACATTTATATCGAGAGAAAAACTGATGTTATGTTAATAGCATTGGATACACATTTTTCAATCAATTCTGGCCATCAAAACATCAAATGTTATTCACGTATAATATTAGTGTTTTTTGAGCTGAAAATTCTTTTGACTACTCTTTGCCACTGATTTTGAAGTCTATTTTTCTGTAACAAAATCCCGAAAAATATATTCTTAAGAGAAAACATTTTATACACATATTTCATGATCAGAGTGACAGTTAAGTCAAACACAACAAATACACTATTCCTCCACTTCTCGTATGCCATTCACGTCTTCACATCATTTCTCTATTTTCTAATTTCTTTTTTTCTACTAATCCTTTAACTCCTGGACTGATGACTAAAATATTTTACACAATATTTCCTTAATCTATGAAATATATTGACATTAATTCATATTAGAGTTGCTTTTCAACTAATATTAAACTCGACGGTAATTATCGATAAAGCCGTAGGAATTGTTCGGACAGATGGGGCGCCGAAAATCTCTGTAACAATACGTGTGCTCACGATCTTCATTCAGATTTAAAAGGAACGGTAGTTATGATTGTGGCCATCAGTTAGCGATTGTATCTAAATGTGACCATATATTGAATGTACAGTATATGCCAGTCAATGGATTCGTTAGTTTCGGTGATCAATCTTTATTACATCACAACAGAAACCCAAGCCATACAGGCTTTCCAGCAGTTGGCGGGGAACTGGCTGTGCAGTGGAGCTGTTGGCCTGTTATATGATTCAAACCTGGGATGATATATCTGTAAATGGATGAACGCGTCTTTGAATACAAATCCAATAATAGCGTGTTCTCTGCATTGTGTCTGTACTTATGTATTGACCAGTAATCGGGTGCTGTGGCACAGGCAGTGGCACCGGCAGATCAGTTAGCCTATGCATCAATTTATTTTGATTTTGTAGACAATTTTTACATACAATCCACATACAGAACATTCCTTACAATAAATCTCTAACCCATTAATTCATACACTTTTGAAATGTTATAATTCACTGAATATTTTTATTTTTGCATTTTCTCTAATACACTAAATAAGACAAAGAAAGTGAAACACAATTTGAAATCAAAGAATTAAAAGAGTTATAAATCTATTTTAACAAAAGTTTTTATTATATGCTTTCACATCAAATAGAGTTAAGATTTATAATAAAATTGTTTAAAATACAACTTTATTATTAAGTAAAAGGAGTGTATTTATCATTGAATTGTCTGTGTTTTTGGTGACACTCTGTTATCCGGAACACTAATAGGATTTTCATGTTTTGATAAATTCATAGGAATCCCATCACTACTCAGTTTTATGGATCAAATAAATGATATTATATTAGACTTTCTATTCATTTATGTGTCTGTTATGTCGAAGGCATTTAATGCCTAAATGCCAGACCATTGCCAATGCCTTTGCATTATGAATGATGTGCTTATAGTTGAGTTAAGGTATCATAAATTTATAGCAATTACAAGACTAAAACAAATCGGTCGGTGATAATAGAGAAGCGAATGGAAAATAGTATATCAAAACCGAATGAAATAATTGTCACATTTTCTTAAGAATGGGAACTAAATTTCGTGAAAATATATTTGTTCTTTAACATAGAGTCTATGGAAATATATGTTGAAAAAGGGTAGTTTTTTCTAACATGGGAGTCTATGGGTACTCATAAATCCGTTATGAAATTTCTTACACATTTTCTCAAGAATGGGAACTAAATTTCGTGAAAATATGGTTGTTCTTTAACATAGAGTCTATGGAACTATATGTTGAAAAAGGGTAGTTTTTTCTAACATTGGAGTCTATGGGTCTATAAATCCGTTGTGAAATCTCTTTCACATTTTCTTAACAATTGATTTAATATTTATTGACTAAAATATAACTATTTTTGCGCGAAATAACTATATTGTAATGAAATTCAAACTAAATTTAATTCAAATATTAAACAAACAATTCAACTGAAATTCAATTTAAATATAAGATAATATAAAGACATGAAATCATTGGTAACAACGAATCCTAGAACTGGGAAAAGGGTTGTCGACAGGCGTTTAGTTTGGGAAATGACACCAAATCTGAGGATTCGTTTACAAAATAAGATCCAGTCATTAGAGTCAAAGTGCTTAGAAAGGGAACGGAGAGGAGAGGTGACCACAAAGACAGCGAATAATGTCTTTAATTTGTCGCGTCTTATGGAAACAGTCAATCCATTTGATGCGAAAGGATTTGAAAAATTCTTGAATCGTCTGAAATACTTTGAAAACAAATTCAGAGACAAACCAATTCCCGAAAGCGCTCCGGGTTTTGGATCAGACCAGTGATCAAACGAATTCATGTCTTCTATTCTTATATTTATAAAGATTTCCATTATTTTAGAAAAAATTCACTAATTTATTACAAAAAATAAAAAATATTTTATTCTTATTTCAATGATTTTTATGTTTTTTCTTCATTTCTTAAACATTTTTTTGTTTTTCATTTACTATTTGCTGTCCTTCTCATCCAATTCCTTAAAGTTTTTCTTCTTAGACCTAATTATTGGTTAAATAAATTCATTTCAATGTTAACTAAAATATATTGTTTTCTTTGAATTCAGTTGACATGAAAATAGGTTTAGTCTATGAATTGCTATAAAATTAGACTTTGAGTTATGCCATAAGACCTGTCATCACATTTCACGTATCGGTCCAATAAATCTTATAAAATAAGACAATCTATCCAAATGAAGGGTTGACCGGAATCTCCAGTCAGTGTTAGAATCCCTGGTCACCCAAAGCCTCTGGTATTGTCGGGTTGAAAGGACTGTATAAGTGGTCAGACATTCCATTGAGTCAATGGGTTTAGTGAAACAAATATTTTATAGCTCTTATAGTTTCTGTCACTTTATTTCTCAGTTAATAAATCAGAAGCGATGGTCAGGAAAAAGAAAGTCCGAAACAATGAAATTGAACCGAAGGATCAACTCTTATCAACAGATAATTACTGGAATAGACTGGTGGGCAGTGGCGGCCATTCTGGCCATTGGTTTGATGATCACGAGTGCAAAATCGGAATCTACGGCTGGAGAAAGAAATTCCTCTATATTTTAATCACATTAATTGCAGCGATGGTTATATTGAACGCAGCGTTAACTCTATGGATAATATCAGTACTGAATTTCTCACTGGTATTAAAAATTTGATGAATTCATTCAATTCAATAGACATTTTCATTCTCTCCCTTCACTCCCACTAATTGATAATTAATTTATTTGATAATCCATTTAATAATTGATGTCTAATAGTATGGTTTGGCGAATATGAGAGTGGATTCCAATGGCCTGACACTGAATGGCAATGCATTCATTGACGACCATTTGTTCGCCACATCTATTAGTTCCAGAAAAGTATTAAATATTTTTGTTTTCAAACATTAATTTTCTTTTAACAGAACAAAAAACAAAACTTTTTTGACATTAAGAAAAATAATGTCTTCTCATTAAGGAAATAAGAATTTGAATTATTTTTTTAATCATCAAAATTATAATTTATGTTTAATTTTCTAATTAAATATTTTTTCTCTTAACTGTTCCGAACATTTATCTTAAGCACAAAACGAATGCATTTTTATTGTATTTTATTGAACTCATTATTTCCATACTTAAGATAATATATTTCCCGATGAAAAACATATAATAAATATTAATAAAGAATTTTTTTTAATTTCATATCTAATGTATTTTCGAAGATAATTAGGAAATGAAGGCTTTTTCCTGATCTGTCATTAATTGTTTTTATCGGAAAAATAATAATTTTATTTTTTTAGTTCATCTTTGCTTATAATTAGAGCAAAAATGTTGACTAAAACTGTTGAGAAAATAGAAAAGTGTCTCAAAAATGATAACCCAGTAGTGAATGAAATACACAAATAAAACATTAAATTAAGATAATAGTTATTATTACTTAAATGTCATTTTGATATTTGATATTAATGTGAATGAAAATTGATTTGAATTGAACTTTAGGGCCAAAGTTTGAAACTGATATCTGACGACAATTTAACGCTAATCGCCAGAAGCAGTACTAACGGCTCGGTTTTGAATAAAATATCGATCGGAAACTCCCGATTAAGGGCCAGAACTAATGACTTCCGTGTCATTGGTAGGAACGGCCAGTTGTTGTTTGGCGTCGATCAGAACAAAGTGACCATCGCTACGGACACGCTTCAAGTGGACAGTAGGGGATTCCAATATTGCTTTTCTCTAAAACTAGACAATCATTTAATGGCATTCCTTATATATAGTTATTATATAAATGAGTTTTAATTTTTTTTAATCTTTGCTATTGTTTGGAATTTAATTAAATTAATGTGTTTTATGTGCTTTGAAACAGACTTAAGCGGATTAAGATTTGGCCGATCACTGCAAACACCATTAATTCAGGCGAACGGACACTCAGACCTCAGATTAATATCACCGGAACGGCGGGTCATCATTAAGGCGCCCATCAGTTTGGCGATGGAGACACGACTGGGAGATCTGTCGGCCATATGTCTAAGAGATTTACGGTTTAAGTCAAAACAGGGAAAAGTATGTTTGCAATGCAAATAACATTACCATTAAATAAGAATTTTCATAATTAACTTCAAATATCATATCCAATACTGTATTCGTAGATAACATTGGAGTCGAAGGATATACAGCTTAGGAATCTTGAAACGGCATTCCCTTCACTAACTAATAGAAAGCATTTCTATCCGAATATATATCAATTGTGTGTTTGTGCTGAGAGCGGAAAGATTTTTACAGCGCCGGCAGATAAAGCCTGTGCTGCGAATGAAACAATTTGTGGCCCAAAGCATACTTCGCCAACAATTATCTCCTGATTATACGATACGATACTGTCTTTTAATGTTTTTAAGTGATTAAATAAAAATCGCCTTAAGTTTGCAATTCTTGTTATTAAAAGTTAAGAATATTTTTCTCTATAACTGTTATAAAAAACTTTTTTCCCGACTGTTATTCAACTCGTGGTTTAAAAAACATTTATTTCATTTCACTCTAACTTCTCTCACGAGTCGTTTCTTATTAATTTAATAATTATTTTTTTTTATAATAAGTTTTCATTAATTTACACTACTATTCTGTATCTAAAATATCAATTGTTTTCCAATGAGTCAAATGATTGCAAATGTAATGCAATAGAGAATTATTGTTGAGTTCTGTTCCGATAATTGCTTAGAAGATAAACGCATTTCATATCTCACTCTCTGTATTAAATGCAAAAGTGTTGTCAAATATCATGTTATATAGACTCAAATCAATCATTTAATAAAGTTTTTTTTTGTTGTGTTTCTCTAGTCATGAAATTCTTTTCCCACTATTTAATCGTTATTATGATTAATACCTGAAGTGTTCATTCAATCACATTATGAAAAGTGAAACATTGCTTCACTATTACCGTAATATTAAACGTCTCGTAAGTCTATATAAATTTTAATATATTTATTATTCATTGCATTTATTAAAATTAATTTTCAATCAAATTCCTGTTAATAATTGTTATCAATATTTGAATCAATCAATTAATGAGAAATTTATTTAAATATATTTATAGTTATTCTAACTTGAAGTATAATTAATGGAATGACTATTAAGTAAAACAAGAAATTCTTAATATATTTAATTGCATTTATCTGAAAATTGTAGACTATTTTTAGCTTTAATTTTAATTATAGATTAAAAGATATTTACTTTCGATTGCTTTGCAAACCATTCAATTAAGTCTATAATTAGATAATTAAAGAGTTTGTCTTTTAATCTAATAATGACAATGCCTTTAAGAAAACAAAAGACTATTTATGTTAAACACAATTATGTTTATAGTCTAGCGATCGTTAACTTATATTCTATCAGAAATCCTAATGTAAACTAAATTAAAATCTATTTTTCCAAAGACTTTAAATTTTTGTTTTTTATTAAAAACAGTTATGAAAAATATTTACAAATCAGTCAACAGAATATTCAACAACAAAAAAAGAATCTAAAGATTTAGTTCTGTTTACTGAATAATGAGTTACACCTATTGAGCGATTCCCGAACCACTGGGTCTCTTACAGAATGTTCTGTGCATTTTTATATACAATATTATCGCTTAAAAAAAGGTTAAATTAAAAAAATATTTTACTTATTAGACATTTACTTCAATTACTGTCAAACTTATTGAATAATTTTTCAAATATTAAGCATAAGATACGGAATATTTATTATTCAGTGAATTATTCATTGCATTTAAAGCTAATCCACTGTAAAAACTTTGATAACATTTCGCAAAACCTTATGTTTAATAATAATAATAATCAAAATATTTGTGTTGTCGTCGACTAAATAAATTTCTTTCAAAGCATTAATTCTAATCAAAACCTATTTAATGTCCGGTTTATTAAATGTGAGACAAAAATAGATAAGCCTTTTATGGGTTTTTAATTCATTAATACATTTATTATTTGTCAAAATTTAAGCCATAAATATGTTTTACAAGAATTTCAATATTTTTTTGTTAACAAAACTGATAATTAGTTTGTTTTAACTCAAAGTAAAATTCATAAAATTATAAATCGTTTGTAAACTTGAAATAAAATACGAAGAAAATGAATGAAAGCGTTAATAATTGACGCAAACCATGAAAACGATTGAAAACTAATTAATTGTTTATTAAATTCATTGAATGTTTGGTTCAAACAGTAGTTATATGTCATTGAATCTGATGTCTTGAGCGCAAAGGTTTACAATTGATTAAAAATAATCATTTGTTTGTAATTAAAATAATTGTGTTTTAATGTCATATCAATTATGAGGAAAAAACTCGAGATTAAGAATAAAATGAAACTAAAAAACTAAGAAATTAATTAAAACTAAGAAAAGGATTAAAAACAAAGAAAAGGATTAAAAACTAAGAAAAGCTCAGAGAATAGGAATTAATGAAGAAGTTTGGCCTCAAATCAGATATTCTACTCAAAGTCGGAACAGAATTTCTGATTCTCTTCTACAAGAGTGGACTGACTATCCCATTCCCGAACCTCTTTGAGGGTCTCATCGCCGGCCCCTTTGGTCTGAACGCCCCCATCAATGGCCAGCATCTGCTCTGAGATCTCTTTCTCTAAACTCTTATTCTTTGCCTCCAATTCCTGGCATTTGTTTCGAAACATTTCCAATAAATAAGTATTCATTGATCTGTGGATTGCATTCAATTCGAGCGCTTTATTCACCACAACATCCAAATGGCTGTCAATGAATGTCTTCAGGCCTTGGATCAGATCATCCAAAGCATAAGCGACGGCAAACTCATAAAGTATTGACGTGTTCTCAGTGGTGATCATTGTCTTCAATTGGTTTGCAATCAATTTCGTCAATCGATTCAATTGGTATTTATCACCCAATTTGAAGACATCGATTGCCATCAGATAATCATTATCTGAGTTGAGGACCAATTGTTCACAATATAGGAAACGAAGCATTGCTTTGAAGGCCTCAGAAGTGGTGCCTTTGATTTCAATGACATTAGCCGTGGATTCGCCGAAATCAGTGGAAAACATGAGTCGAAACACTTTACTCTTCAGTATTAGTATTGTCTTAATGGCCGGCACTTCCACACCATTGACGACAAACGTTAAGTCACTTCTGGACGCATCCAAAAACAGATCCAATTCCGGGTAATCGCTGTCTTCGGCCATCGACTGAAGTTTTAATGCAATTATAGTTTAATTAGAGATCAGTTGTATTGAAAGTGATTGAAAACAATACCATTTCGACGATTGGATTGATTTAAAAGATGATTAAATTGTTGGAAAAGTGGATAATTGGGTGAAAATTGGGATCAATTTAATGAATGTCTTCACTACAGACCGGAAGCACTGCTAATACCGGATATAAAGGCATGAATTGAAGACAATATCTCATCGGATATAACGTTACGTAAACTCTCTCAACATTTTTGTGCCCTTTGTCTCAAATTCATTAAATCATTGCTTTACTTAAAGTGAAGTTTCATTAATATCAAGTGATATTAATATCGTTGATATTAAGTGTTTTAAAATTAGGTAAAATCAAAGCTAATTACTTAATATAGTGTTGAGTTTAATGGGGATTGAGTTGATTATAATGAGATTCAAAATTAAGTTATTTAACAATTAAGACATCTTTTTACAGTTGAAGGAACGGTAGATAATATGCTTGGCTTTGAAAGAGTTGTCGTTTTTACAAGTTTTTATATGTTTTTAATTTTGGATTTAATTTTCGGATTATTTAATGTAAGCTTTAATTATATTTTTTAAAAACACGTAAAATATTCTGCATTTAAATCCTTTTATAATTTTTTTTGTGTAAAAACTTTTGTTTATTATTTAACACTTTTTTTTGTTTACAATCAGATAAGAATTCGTGAAAAATAAAATCTCAAATTAGTTAACATTTTATAAAAATATTCGGTATTAAGTCTTCACTTTTTTTTCTCTTCCGAATCCGTTTTTTCTTTATCTGACTCTTCCTCTGACTTAGAGGAAGAGTCCGATAAAGAAAAATATATCGTCTCCTCCGGGTCTTCATCTAAATCTTCATTCTTATCGTTGTCTTCGATACCCATTTTTTCCAATCCTTTTGAGAGACTCTCGTCTTCTGAAACCCATTTTTCCATATCTTCGAACATTTCTTTGAATTTTTGCGCGTCTATTGGATTCAAACAAAACATTTAAACAATTATTTGAAGAAATATTTAATTAAATGGCAAATAATTTAAAGCCAAACAACAGTGAAATCCAATGAAAATAATTGTAAAAGTTTTCAATACTTTCTGCGTTTCCGAACCGAATGGCCAGTGTTTCAGGTTTTGGTGTCTCATCCGAGTAATCGGCAAAAGTAGACCAAATGAAGACATTTTCGATATTATTATGTCTCATGAGTTCCATTGAAGGCAAAACTGAAGACAAAAACAATCAATAATTGTGTTAACAATTGAACCGATGATTACTGTAATGATTGGCGCAAAGCTTTAAAGTCTTGTCTCTCCTCATCAGTATTCTGACGGCACGGATGTTCTTATGCTTAAGAATCTTGACCTCTCCGGTGCCCCTCTCCTTGAATTGCGGCACTTCTTCGCTGGTGTCGTATCGATAGAGTTTGGCCCGACTTCAGGACAAAACAGATCATCGGTTTAGAAATAAAAATGCAATAAAAAAAAGTTTAATTAAATTACAGTTTCAGTAATTCGGTCTCATTTTCCTCCAGAGTTCGCAAATCAATTAGTGGTAAGGATATGATTGGATCGAAATGGATGTCAGGATTGGATTCATTGCTCTCGGATTCCGTCCGTTCTCTACACTTCTCAACCGATTCTTCAGCCTTTGCATCGAATCGATGCCAATAACGGAATCAATTGATTAATCATTAATTGATTGCAAATTATAATTAATTTCTTACTTTAGTCTCGGATTCACTCATTGTTTAGTCAAATGATATGATATTTAGTGAAACTTTGGTCCAAAGTATTCAATGAATAACTCATTCAATGCTTTAATGCATTCAATGCTTCACTCAATTCACTCACAAATCAAATGTTTATTTCATTTCAAACCCTTTTTCGTTGTTTTTGTATTCATTGCGCCAAAAGAGACATTCATTAACACTGTATTCAACACTCAGGTGGAGGACAAGTCATTACTTTTTCAGTTCGAATTTAATTTAATTATAAATTCATATTTATTTACAAATAATTTATAATAAATATATCAGAAATTAATTATTTATTATTATATTTTAGATTTTGGTTTCAATTAAATGAATTTAAAATTAATTAAATAAAAGTTAGGCTTTTATATAATAGTGTGATTACAGTATTAGTAACAGACTCTATGAATGGAACAAAACTTTGAACTTTTATTGAAAACTTTTAAATAAATTCAATCATTATTTGCAGAGAAGTTGTGATTCAATACTTCAATACTTTTTGTTTGATTTTGAAAATCATTTTCATTGGAATTACAGTCATAGACCGGCAAGCCAATCCGGTGACCGTTAAATTTTTTTAGAATAAAAGAGTGCTATTTATTTGAATTTGGAAGAATTCATTATTTCTACAGGATTGGGGGGGAAGGCATTCTCTATACTAAAAGTATAGGCACCGGATAGGGTGACCGATGTATGTTTCTGAAACGCTTTCGGTCTTCACATAAAAGACGTCTTTTATTTCAATTGAAAGCAACGATCGATTTGTTTGAACACTGAAGGGAACGGTAGGGAAAGGTATGGAAACGACAGGAGTTTGGCTAACATTTGGCACAAACAGAATAATTGTCAGAATATTCCGATTCAATGCTTAGACGACTATATTCTGTATTCTCTGCGAAACAACTTTTAATACAGACTTATATTCAGTGATTAAATTGTTTATTAATTTTTTTAATCAATTTTTTGTCCCAAACTATCTCTACATTTGATCAGACATTGGGTGCGGTCTTGACATCAAAATTATGTTAATTAAAGAAATCGAAACTAAATCAACAGTTAATCCAATTATCAATAAATGTAATCAAAGCTTAAAACAACTGATTTTATTGTCCAATACTTAACTCCAGTACTGATCTTAGGGTTGACTAAAAAACTTAGGAATGAAATGAAGGAAAAGTAAGTGAATTCTAAATATTATAAAGTTTTTTAAAGTTTTCAAAATTCAAGCCAAAGAAGAATTTTATTGTTTTTTAATTTCAATTCTATTGTGAATTCCTTCACTGGATTGGAATTTTTGAAACAAATATTTTTAAAGGCATTCAATATATGAATCTCTATGACGACTAAACACTATAAGCAAAACATCTATTGATACCAATAATAAGTTATAATACTTAAAGCAATCCTTTTCAACACTTTACCCATTATTTCACTATTTTTTTGCACTCAAGTCGAGTATAATTTGACATTTATTTCCTAATCAAACACTTAATCATTTTTGTAATCATTTGAAAATATTCTCAAACATTTTCAGCATTTAATTTGTTTTATAATTATAATATAATTATCGAAAATAATTTTAGAAAATCTAAGATATATTAAAATTGTAAAAAAAAATAAATTCTATTAAATAAATATTAACAATATTATTGATTGCATTTATAATTTGTTTGTTTAATACTTTAGTTGAATATTAAAACACAAAAAAGAGGATAAACTCTCAGTTTTCCAACTTTTCTATCGATAGTGTTTGCGGGAAAGTATGCTTTTGGGGAACAAACTTATTATTATTAATTGAAATTCAAATAATTGCATTCAATTAATAGAAATAATATTTTAGATAAACAATTAATAACATTATTTATAACAAAACTACTAATAAAACAATAATTATTCTGTTTTTGTTCTTCAAATATTCATAGAAATAAAATCAATATTATAATGATCCAGGGTGCAGAGTGAGATACCAAGGTTGCATGCAATTAGAAAATTATCATTTAAGTCAAATTAATGTGAAATTATAATTAGTAATTAAGCAAAACGTTTTGAAAAGTCTTTGAAAATGCATTC
>JAQIYF010000125.1:0-13711 GCA_034700865.1 Oribatida sp. Gr-Ori-00025
CTACTTTTATAAACTTTTTATTTTAATTTAATATCAAATATCAAGTGTTTTGTAATCTTTTACTAAATCATCTGTAAATCAATTTTTAAATTAATATAATTTTTAGAAATAAATTGAAAAATATTTTTGAGTGAAAAAAAGTTTTTTAAACTTTTTAATAATTTTTTTGGGGTTTGAATATAAAAGTCGTAATAATTGTGTAAACCTTAGAATCCGTTTCCGTTAGCCATAAGTCGGTGTGTTTTGAATGTATTGTCGGTTATTGTCATTCACTTTCTTTGTCTACCAATCCATCAGAATCTGAACCAAATTCAGGTGATCTTTCAGATTGTCGTCTCCAAAGAGTTTATTGTCTTCATTGTCCACCCATTGGAAGGATTTGCGCACAAAATGAGTGATAGAGAGGTCTGAAGAATGAAATGAAAAGTTATTTACGTTTTCTCTGAATTGAAGTTCACTTTCAATGACAACAAAACTAATGAATAATTTAATGACAGGAATCAACTGAACGTCAAGAGAATGGTTCCCATCATTCAAATGACAGTAATAGAAGTCCTTCAAGACATGGCTCGGAGTCACCCCATCGGTCACGTTCTCAGTCCCGATCTCCGCGTCCGACGGCTCGATCGCGATCCCGAACGCCCCGAAAGCGGTCACATTCAAGGTCTACACTCTTTAACCGATTTTTATAACAATTATTTAAATGAATTTATTGTTATTTTGAGAAGAAGTCGATCCCATTCTCACCGATATAGTCGTCATCGAAGAGATCACTCAAAATCGCGGTCAAGAAGTCCTAAATCCCGAAAAATGTGAGTCTTTTGTAATTATTTTTATCTTTTTTTTATAGTTGTGTTAAAAATTCTGAATTATTCTTAAATTATAGAAAATTGAAGTTTAATTCATAATTAAAGTTATTATTAAAACATAATTTTTATGTCAATTTCATCACAAGTTTTATAATTTGATTATAACAGAGGTCGGGATCGACGCTCTTCTGGCGATGACCGTCGCGGTCGACATGAGGGCAGCAGTTACTCAGAATCACGTTCTTCTCGTCGGGATTTCCGCGACCACTCCCGGTCTCCGATGTCTTCTCGTCGCCGACACGTCGGTAATCGTGAAAACCCACCGACCGGTCGATGTCTCGGTATTTTTGGGTTAAGTATATACACACAAGAGAGGGATCTGAAGGATGTGTTCGCAAAATACGGTCCTTTAGAAGACGTTCAGATCGTATACGACGCTCAAAGCGGTCGCTCCAGAGGTTTCGCATTTGTATACTTTGAAGACAAGAACGACGCAGCGATGGTATGCCTCAAGAGATTAGTAATGATTTTCAGACAAATTAAATATTAATTACAATTAAAGGCCAAAGAAAGATGTAATGGAAGCGAAATCGATGGCAGAAAAATTCGGGTCGACTTCTCGATCACTCAACGCGCCCACACACCCACTCCCGGCATATATATGGGAAAACCAACGTAAGAGTCATCGATGACTAACTCTTGTTATAATAATTATATTTAATGCTTACAGTAGTAGTAGTGCGCCCCGAGGTTATAGAGGTGGGGGCGGCGGCGGCGGCGGCGGCGGATATGAAAGAGGTGGCAGATATGGAGGAGGAGGAGGCGGTGGTGGCGGCGGCTATGAGAGGTCTCCGTCGCCATACTATTCGCGCGAACGGCGCAGTCGTTACTCCCGTTCCCGATCGCACTCTCCCCGTAAGTATTCTCACTATTATTGATGTGTTGGGAAGTGACTCAATGAGTGACCAATTATTTCAATACAAAAACCGATTGAACCAAACATTACTGTATTTTGAATTCATTATAAAATTAACTCTCGTTTCAATCGACATAATGCTTAATAAATGTAATTTTGATTTAATTTTAGTCCACTTTTAATAATTTTTGAAATCATTTTAAATTGTAATCAAAACTAATTAATGTAATCCTTAATTATAACTTAGTTTTTCTGTAAAATAATTACCAAAAAAAAATAATTGTAACAAATATTTTGGTTTAACGAACACTACATTTAGTAAACATTTCTTATTTTGTAAACCAAATACAATACAGATATGAAATAATTGACAAAAAAAACTTAACATTTATTTAACGTATAATAACTCTATTCTTCATATTTTCTGAAAGGAGTTCCAATACGTTAGAAGTTTTAGAAGAAATGAAATTGAAATGAAATTCACAGAAATGTTGAAGAAATGAAAATTAAGAAATTTTTTCACAAAATATATTCAGTTTATCGAAAGTCTATGAAAAAAGAAATAATGAAATGAAAAAAGCGTTTGAACTCAAGCTTTGATTTGAAATGAATTAAATGATGAAAAAAAATGTCTGCTTTTCAAGACATGAGTTAAGAAGTGATCAGTGATTGAAGTGAAGCCTCTATTCTTTGAAAACAGAAGCAATCAATCAATCGCTGCATTTGTGTTGAGAAAACACATATGAATTCGTTATTTAATTAACTAATAACTCAATTGAAGATCAGGTTTAGAAAATTGAATTGAAATTTATTATTGCTTTTAAGTAATGCGAAAATTTTGAAAACATTTGGTAAGCATTTAAATGATTTGATGATTTGTTTTTGAATTTTGATTTTTAAAAACCTCGGACTCGTGTTTAAGATATCAAACAATTGGCGCAAATATTTTTGGTAACAAATTAATTGTTTATTTAACTAAATTATAAGATTTTTAGCCAAACAATGCACTGAATAATGACGCGAATAAAGGGTTATCTTTAAGAAAAGAAACACTTCTGTCGTCAATCATCCGAAACCAAAAGTAAGTTTGAGATCAACTCAATGTTTGCTTTTATTTTTTATTTATTTCATTTCCCTTTAAGTTATTTGATATTATTTTCCGAATATTTTCCAAATATTTTAATAAAACTTATTTATAAAATAAAATTTGTTTTTCATTTCCCTTAAATGGTTTGAATTCTAAAATAAGTGTTAATTACTGTAAATGTTTGCCGACTTTTGTTTAATTTGCAAATAACTATCGACTTATTGGTCTATATTTTCATCCCATTTATGTGAGCAAAGAATTGAATTTTCTATAAATAATCAGTTCATTCAAAGAGAAAAAAATTTATTTATTTTTAGATTCATTTCATATCTTAAATAACAATTTCAAAGGAAAAAAGTTTACAAATTATATTAAAAATTGCAAAAACAAACAAAAAATGAGTGAAAAGGGCTGAGAGTTTAAAATCAAAACAGTTTTGATTGAAAAGTAAAAATAAAACACAAAAATCAGGTAATCGTTGACTTGAGATATAATACTGACTAGAATTGAATTGCAGTCTAAAAGTACGGTAAATACAAAAAACACATTTCAAGTGAATATCGAGGGAACGAATGGCACGAATCGATGGAATGTTGAAGAAAATCATCGCTAAAACTAAAACTAATTTTTACAGATTTTATCGCAAATATGTCCTCAAAATCAATCGGATTTTATCACAAATGGTAGACATTTTTCTGCAGATAATCACTTATTAGATCCAAATCTTGAGATATAATATTCTTTCTTTAGAAGTAAAATGAGTTTTAAATCCATTTGAGAATTGCATTAATTGTTTGCAATTATAAATGGATTTAAGTCTTGACTCGATTTAGTATTGGTTTCAGTCTTGTCTTGACTGTGGATGACATCTATTTGAGCGCTTTTATCGGTTGTGACTCTAGTGTTGATACCGTAGGGCCGCAAATGGTATAACAAATAATCCAAAACATACATCATATTAGGGCTGACGTAATGGAAAGATATGGCGGTATCACTACAACAACCCATTCCCTGACATTAACAGAATTAGAGTTAATTATGTCATGAGATCATTGATCATCACTTACTTCAACTGATGGATAATAGATGTACTGCCAGTACCAGAAAGTCTTGTCGACGTGTCCGGGGATGACATGATGTTCCGGAACAAATGGAAAGAATCTGCCCCTACCTAAGCTGTCCCGCGAGTCTCCGGCCCTAACACTCAATGCTTCCAAACAGCGACCCATATCCACATCTTCAGCCCCTCCCTCTCGGGCTTCTTTGCAATTGTGCGGGTGATGATCGCCCATACCTTTCTCAACAAAGCGTTTGAGCGCTGCCCGGCTCAGGACATAACCAGCGCCTCCACTCATATATCCCTGTTTTACATATGGTTTGAATTTACAGCCGAAATATACGGCTTCAGAAGCGTTCTGAGAGGACAAGAAATATCTGAGATTCTCGACCACAACATATGTGTCGTCGTCTGCTTTGAGGAACCAATCGATGTCTTGACTGTAATGATGGTATGAATAGTTGAAAGCACTTCTTGTTTTGGCCCATAACTGGTCTCTGCCTTCGCGTACATCCAGTTTGACTGTCGGAAGGCTTTGGTCGTACTCTGAACTCATAAAGAGTAGAACATTACACCTGTGACCCCACGTGGCCTTCACATGTCTGGCCTTTTTCTTGTGATTATCCGGATTAGTCATAATCCAACACAAAACCCGTACTTTTTTGGCTAAACTTCTGGCCACCAAATCCTCCCCTAAAATGCAATCAAAGATTCAGTGAATTAGTCCTTTAATCAAATATAACTTAAATTATGTCAAAAGAGAGGACTTTCCGCACAATAATTGTTTCAAACTCTACATCCGATCGGAAATAGTTTTATGCATTTCGTAAACCATAGTAAGCCTTCACTACATTTGCCGGTAATTGGCTTAATATCTCTACTATTGATAGAACAGCTTATCGGCTGTCCATCGAATTCATTGTTTTTTATTCTTCATTTTAGAGCAATTAATTGCATATTTGAAACCCTAATCAATATTAAAGTTTTTTTTATTTGACAACTAATCCAAAAATTATTGATTGGTTGGGAATATTTCAGACAATTATATATTATTTACAACTAATTCAATGACTATTAAAATTAAAGAATAAAATTCCAATAATTCTAATGATAGAGCAGAACATGGGTTTCTGTTTATCATTTCTTTTCCAAATAGTCATTAAGAAAAACGAAATAAAGTCTAAAATTGAAAAAAAATATTATATTTTTTTTACTAATCATTATATTTGATAATTCGAGTTAAACTACAATTATTGTGAAATTTTATAAATTATAACATTAATAGCATTTCTAAAAAAGTCGCCCTATTTTTCGGTTAGTTTTATATTTTTTAATTCTTTTTTGTCAGTATTTTTATAATCAATAGATTATAAAATGTTCAGAGAATTCATTGAATTTTTATTATTTATTAAAATAAAGGAATGTTTTGTACAGACATTTGGCATTAATTCAAATGTTTTATGAATAAAAGCAATTAGATTTACATTTATATTCTTATATATCCGTTATTACAGATTATTCTTCTGTAATACCTGTCCCCAGAATCTGTACTCCAGATGTTGTTTGAAAAGACAGTCATATTCTATGATTAAATGGTTCGCAAAGAACTAATTCAATGAATTGTAAAATTTTATTAATTTATATCAAATCCTAAAAAAGTGACAAAAGATTCGCCGCTTTTAATATTAAATTCAGAATTGATTCGACCTATGATTGCAACAGAATTTGAATCACTTTTATCACAACACATATTATAGACAAAGAATACCGAATTCTGGACATTAGAACAAACATTTAAGTGATTGAGAATTAATTGATTGGATGCGACCTATGGTTCAAGAATTGCATTTCTAATTAAAATTGTGATAAACATTGAATTCCGGTCTTAGAGACCATCAAATGTTTAGATAGTTTTAAAACCGAAATATCATTAAAATCTTAAATTAAAGAGCTATTCATTTGAAATAATTTCTATGAATTAATGGTTAATTAAGAAGTGATTTAAATAAGTGGACAAACCTTTATGAAAGTCTTCGTCGTGACTATGAAATGAGACATCAATGAGGGGTCCGGTGTCTGAGTCGAGGCTGTGGTGGTCGTGGGGGTCATTGGAAACGTCAAAATGATTGGTTCGGGGTATGAAAAATAGTGATCCGTTCAGGTCTTTCTCCCAATTGAAGACATTGAGCAATAAATAGGCGAAACTGAAGCCAAAAGTCATTCCCATCGCAAGTGTGACCAAAAAATTGCGCGAAATCTTTGAGTTTGTCGGACATAATGACTGCCGAAGCGATGGCAACATTTCTATGGGTTTAATGTCGAGAACTATGATAATTGCCTTTCAATCCAATAGTGACTTCATTTGTGACAATCGATGGCTAAAACTGATTGATTGGAAACAAAGCCAATAAATTGAAGACATATTTAGTGTTTAAACAGCTTTTGACTCACAGTTTGTACAGAATATAAACCACTGGTTGTGAAGACCTACTGGTGCTCAACAACACCTTCAGACCCACACATCACTGAATTGGCACAAAACAGATGACTCGCCCACAGACTAAGAGTCTTCGGCGTCAGAGCAAAGAGTTGTTTGAATATGAGTTAAATGGTTAGCAATGGTTAGCATCTGATTGTCATTGCATTCAACGCATGCTTTCATTGCTTTCACCACTAATTCAATTCAATTGTCTTTTTTCCACCAAATCTGTGACCCATTCATGAGGGGAGGGATCACTTAAGAGGACACGCCTTCAACTGTTGAGTCACACTATTGTCAGAACTGCTGACAACATGTGTTCAAAACAAATCATTAATTAATTAATTAATTGTTTTAGTAAATATTTGCTTTCAATTCAATTATTGATTGTTTTAATCACTATTTTAAGTGTCGTTTAAATTGAGTGAAACATGAGTTCAAAGGACGAGTCGGTCAGACCTAAGGTCAGAAGCAAACACTCGGAGGTCTCAAAGTCTTCACTTGTTTTTTCATTCAATATTGAATTAGTCTTTAATTTTATGATTTAATTGTTCAGAAATTAATTGGAGAACCGCTCGACCGGAAGGTCATTAAGTTTCTGGATAGGGATGGCTTTGAACGCAATTATCCGGCGCTGGTATGACATCAATATATGTCCTATTTTTTTCACAGATCTTTCAATTTTTTGTCTTTCGGTCTAAAGGACAGTAAGTTTTCGTATTCAATGGTATTCACAAAATACACAAAACCACTGATCAATGGCCAGGACGTGAACACTAGTGACCGCATTAAGAACTGGATGTCAAATATGGATAGCTTTGAACTAATGCTAAAAACTGTGTTAGGATTACAACAGAACCAGTAATTTAATAATTTATGTGAAATTACATTAAATTAAAATATTTTTAATATTAATTAATTGAGGTTTTGGTCAACTCTTTTACACCAAAACGGTCTTCAGATTTGTTTGGAATCCTATTTACGTTCGGCGCCGAGAAGTTATGATTTGGACAACAATTTGATTACCAATGAAATGAAGGCTTCAATGAAAAGAGTTCATAGTTTTGTGTTTAAGGTCTATCTCCGGATCTGTTCTTTTGCCGAATCAAAAGTAAATTAATTATTCGTTTGATTCAAATCTCTCATTATTTTTGTTTTCTCTATATTTTAGACTTTGATATCAGAGAAGACATTTGGAAAACTAGTCTTTGATTCATATTTGATAGACTTCCCAATAATGATAGACCTGTCCGTCCTTTATGTCAACTCTCAATACAGACATCTATTAATGCGAATGTTGTCGACTGTGATTCAGTGTCAACCCCTCTATGAAGAAGAGCTCCGCAAAGGCTGTGATTATTTCCGGGATCTTCTGAATGCCATTCAACGTAGACTTGGAGTGAATGAAAATCAAATGGATATGAAAAGCAAATTATCTTCAATTCCATTGTCAGAACTTCAATACATTATTTCACAAATGATCGAAACGTCTGTTAGTTTGCATTCATTGCTCCAAACGTTGCCACAAATGTCTGGTCTTTACAGAAGTGCTTCGATTGACAAAACAATTGTTGAGTTCTATAATCGAGTGTTTCCTTCGATTCAAATGGAATTGAATTCCAGATTAGATTCAAACGAAACCTACAATTTGTAAGCCTTTGGGTATTTATTTATCAATTTATGAAATTAAAGATATTTTTTATGTTGACAGTGATGTCGATCACATGAAATGGCAATTAATGAGAGCCCGAACTCAACTCATTAACACATTTAGAGATATCATTAAATTATATTTTTTGGATGAGTTATTGAATTCAAAGTATTTTCTTTTTTAATTGTTTTATTGATTTTCAAAATATTTAATCATTTTTTTCTCTAATAACTGCAGTTCAAGACTAGAATCAAAAGTCTGTTTAATCGATGAACTGATTGAAAGCCTGACTTTAGCCGCTTATGAGCGAAGGTTTGATTTGTTTTAATGTTTTTATTTTATTCAAACATTAATTGTATTTTATATTTAGTTTTATAATCGATTATTGCACTCAATATCCGATTGAAAGAGATTTGTCCGAACTTTCAAGTCATTCAGAATTAACTGAATTTAAAAACTACGATAAGAGTCGAATCGATTATCTGAAAAGTGTTATCCAAAGTAGTGTTGCTTTTGAACCAAAAGCCCAAAACAATGCCATTCATTACGACAGTGAAGACAAAGTGAATGGTTTTGCAAACAGTGATGAAATGAATGGAGGGATTGATGTGGAACTCGAATCCAGTATTCACTACATTCAAGATGTGATTCCGGATTTAGGGCCCGGTTTTGTTCAAAAGTGTCTACAATTTTATAAAATGGATAACGAAATGGTTTTGAATGCAATTCTTGAGAATAATCTTCCGCCAGAATTGTCTGCTTTGGATCGAAAACTACAAAAAGTGCCAAAAAGACAATCAAATGAAATGACAATTGTTGTCAACAGTGAGTCTAAGGACACGATTCAATCCAAGCCTTCTGTGCCGGAAGTGATCGATGAAAGACATAATGTCTATAATAACGATGAATTCGATATCTTTCGCAATAAGAACATTGACTTAAATCGAGTCCATATCGGAAAGCAAGAGAAGACGGAACAGAAACTGGACCTCAAGACCAAAGAGAAGATAATATCGATTACAGAATTGCAGGAAAAAGAAGAAGAAGAGAGAGAATTGAGAGGATTCTATGATTATGACGACGACTTTGAGGACACGTTTCAAAACGAACCACAAATTGATTTACCGAATGATAAACTGTTGGATGAGTTGGACACCAATGAAAGTAAAGCCAATCCCGACAATGATTGGGAGGATCAGCAAAACAGTCGAAGGGGTTATAGCGGAAGAAATAGTGATCACAACCAACGCAATGATAATCGCGGAAGAGGTAGACATCAAAACAATCGGAACGACAATAGTGGTAGAGATGGACATCAATACACTCGGAAAGACAATAGGGGTAGAGATGACCAGCAAAACAGTCGAAACTACAGTAGTAGAGATGGACATCAAAACAGTCGGGACGACAGCACTGAAGGTGATAACCATCAAAATTACCGGAACAACAGTAGTAGAGATGGATATCAAAACAGTCGGAACGACAATAGGGGTAGAGTTGGACATCAAAACAATCGGAACGACTATAGGGGTAGAGATGGCCATCAAAACAGTCGAAACGACAATAGGGATAGAGATGGACAACAAAACAATCGGAACGACAATAGCGGGAGAGATGACGAGCAAAACAGTGGGAACGACATCACTGGAGGTGATAGTCATCACAACCATCGGCACAGCAGTAGTAGAGATGGTCATCAAAGCCATCGCCACTCAAGTAAGTGGAGATGAAAGTGATTTAAAGTCTATGCAAATGGAATGAAGACTTATATTGTTTTACAAAAATTTAATTACCATTTATTATCTGCTGAGAGGCTGTGATATTATTAACTAATTGTTCGCTCTTTTAGTGTAATTTTTGATATAATTTATAAAAAGAATTTTTTAAATCAATATTATTAGAGATTATTAGAAATGAATTAATTTATTTGAATTCATAATTGAATGAAATGATTAAAATAAAAATACATTGAAGTCATGTCTACAATGGATAAGAGAGTGTGACGTCCTGTCGCGCCAACTCAAGAAGCATAGGGTCATCGAAAAACTTATTGATACTGACGTCTTCGCTCAACCCTTTCCTGCGTCTGGTCTTAATCATGAACTCTCGCGCCAAATGGGGCGCCGGTTGTGGTTCAAGAGGTTTAATGACAATAGTCTTGTCGAGAGGGTCTCCCGGAACGATCTGAACCAACAAAACAATCAAATATTTAATTCTTTATATTCTAACGGATTAACAGATTATATGTCAGACCTGCCAGTGATGGAAGACTGAGAGACAGAATGCCTGTCCCTGAGTGTGAGTCCTTAAGTCAGTCTCGAAACCGAATGAATCGATGGCCGGAATGAATGCTTTCACTGTATAGAGTGGTGATCCGGGCACTGGTATGTCTTGTGTTATATGACCTCTACGTTTGGCCAGAACTGTATAGACCGCTGAAACACAATCAGCCGGTGCTAACACTTCCACGAAATTGTATGGTTCCATAAGACGAGGCGTCGCCATCAGGAAAGCCGAATACGCCACTCGTCGTGACGTCGGAATTATTTGTCCGCCACCTCTGGCCGCCGGTTCTGATGAGACGACTGCATCCAGTATTTTGAATTTGACGTTACGAATGGGCTCTTCACAGAGGGGGCCCTCACGTGACGCCCATTGGAAGCCCTGAACAATAGAGTCCTTAACGGCGACCAACAGATTCTTATCTACTTCTGAGGGCAGAGTGTCGTCAACTAAAATGTTTGGTCCGCTCTGTTCGGGTCCAAAGGCCCAAATGGAACGCGCGGCCAATAGATCCCAATCGTATTTGGTCTGAAAGAATTCGCCCAACTTTTTACGGTTCCAATTGATTTGAACGGTTTCGCTCTCAATGTCTTCGGCCAAACCCTTTTCCAGCGGTTCCGCAATCATTGTTAACTTATTTCTGTTTTCATTATATTTTTATCTTTAGTTGGAATCAGTTTTTGAGTAAAAAATTTGAGAATTACTTACTTTTTATTCGGTGTTTCGGCGAAACATTTAAGAGAAGATGTTTCGACAACTGTCTCACAGAAGGAGACGACCGGATCCGCAACTTTTATGTCTTAAAATGTAATCAAAATAAAACATATTTTGAGATAAGAGTGGTTTGAATTGAATGCATTGAACAGATAATTACCGATTTCTGAATACATTTTCCTCAAGTCATGCATAACAGCGTCCAAATAGAGTTCACCCGTCCCTAGGATTACATGTTCTCCGCTCTCCTCTACTTTAGTGGTCAATAGAGGATAAGATTTATTGCATTTTCTCAACCCCTCCAACATTTTAGGCAACTCTGAGGGGTTGACCGGTTCGACGGCTATCTTAATGACCGATTGTGTGTTGAACTTAAATGGTCTAAAAATATGTAGTTCTCCGTCATATGTCGGGTCCACAAGTGTTGCCGTTTTAATGATTGGCTGATCAATGCCTTCAATGAGTACCCAATTTCCTGCGGGAACTCTATTCACTTCGATGTGATACCGGGCCTCATATATCCAGAGCCGTCCGACAGTCATAATACGAGAGTCTTCTTCGTCGAGCGACGAATAGTTTTCGCCCAAAATCTTCACCTCTTGTTTGGCATTCAGTGTTCCGCTCAGTACGAGACCGAACACATGGAATGTCGACGCGTCTTGAGTCGCGTAGTTCTTAGTCGTGTGAACCATAAGCGGTCCGTCCGGATCACAGCTGACCATTGCTCGACCCAGTGGTGAATCGATGGGTCCCTTCCATATGCCCTCAATCTTATGTCTGGCGTTCTTAACGGGCGATGGGATGTGTTCGACGCACATGTCTACTAAACAATTAAAATCACCCAAAAATCGGGAGCAAACGAGTCTCAGAAGCGGTCGAATATTTAATCGCATTTCAGTTTTAGATAATCTGACCCCCAATTCATCCAAAACGCTGGGAAGGGTTGTGTCGACGTCTCCGACTACTTGTGCGAACAGTTTATATATGGGCTCCAAAATAAACTCAACAAAAGATCGTTGCGATTGACTGTTGACTGGCTTTCGGCTGAACTTTCGACTGAAAAAAAGATTGAAATTAACAACAGATTAAGCGAACAAAGGCTGAGCGTCTCATACGTGGTTGGGTTGAAATACATGTCTCCCCATAAGCGTCGCGCGAATTCGTTTGGATTGAAACCTCCGCCAAAGTGTTGACAATAGAGATGAGCAAAAGATTTCAAAGTAAAGCAAACACTGTATTGAGAACTCGCAAAACAGACGTTCCCTATGAGTGGCGATATAAGAGGCGGCTCTTCATCGTCATAGTAGGTCCTGTAGGACAAGAACTCATTCGTTAGAAATAGTGGTAATTAGAGAACAAGTCTTCACTTACGCGATAAGACTATTGACTTCATCTAAAATATGTCTGATTTTATAGTAGGCGTCGGGCGGCGGAAGCTTTAACTCCAGAATAAGTCTATCGATTTTATTGATACAGACAGTTATGGCCAGTCTTTCCTGAACGGCGTGTCTCAACAGTCGCTCTGTGTTTAACATAACTCCTTCGGCCGCGTCTATGAACAGAACCACTCCATCGCATAGTCTGATAGCAGCGGTCACTTCGTCTGAGAAGTTCACGTGACCCGGACTGTCCAACACATTCATCAGATAGGACTTGGACTTCAAGTCTTGCATTACAACCGTAATGGGAGTCGACTTAATGCTAACCCCTCTCTCCTGTTCCGTATATAAGATATCTGTGAATCGAAACTAAAAACAAAATATTTTTAAATTAAATCCAATTTAAGTGTGAATTCAGTTCTTTGTTTTACAGCTTTTCCTTCTTTGGTCCTTAACTCTGGATGTGTTTGTTCGACAATACAGTCAACAAAAGTTGTCTTTCCGTGATGTAAGTGCCCAATGAAGGCTACATTTCGTATCAGTTCTGTGCTGTCCATCAGGTCTGTCATAAACCTTAAGAATAAAGAAGATTTAGGAACTGATGGCAACACTAAGACTACTAAATGCTTACTCCAAGTCATAGACAGTTGTCGGCAAGTCTTGGACCAAATGTGAGAACTTTTTTAGTCTAATCGGTTGAATGATTGGTTCAGTCAATGGCTGCGCGTCTTCCTCTTGAACTATGGTCTCCACGTCCGGCCCATAAATCTCTTCAGCCGTCGGATAATATTTCTTGTCTTCGTGTAAGACAACAGCCATTTCCGTGTCATCATCTTTGGTGTCTTCGATCATCATTTGCTCCTAAATTGTGGACAAAAAAAGTGAATTAAATGAATGAAACAAATGTTAAGAGAATTAATAAATCACATCATTGTCTCTGTCATTGAATTCCTCGATCTGTTGGTCATTGTCTTCGTAGTCTTCATCTGATTCTTCTTCTGACTCGAGTTCGGGTCCGACATAATTGCCGAACTCGTCGTATAAGTCGCCGTCCATTTCACCGAAGATATAATCAACTGATTTATAACGAAATTAAAAGCAATTTATACGAAAAATATCAATAAAATCAATGAAATCCTTATTTTCATAAAACGATTTGATTTTAAAAGCAATGCATTTGTTTGTAAAACACAATAATCTTCTCAAATATGATGTCATGTGTTTGGAGGGGAAAGGGTTTCCATTTCTTATAATTAAATAAAATAATAGAAATTTATAAATGATTCTAAAGTTTATTATTATTATTAATAACATTAAAATTTAATAATTACTTAAA
>JAQIYF010000126.1:0-13685 GCA_034700865.1 Oribatida sp. Gr-Ori-00025
ATTTAAATTCGATGTAATTTATATAAAAAAAGACAAAATGAAATATTTTCTCAACAAAAACAAATTACGCAAAAAATATATTTTTTTAAAGCAATAAATTATTGCAAATAATATCACTTTAATTATTGTTCAAAATTTTTTATTTACTTTCTAATAGAAAATTCAATACTTTTGTCATTTGAAGTATTAGAGCATTCAATTGGTTAACCGAAAAATAAATCCGGAACCGAACCGGGGTTTTTCGATTAACTGAATTCCATTTTAATTATTAATATTAAGAGTATTAGGAACAAGGTTATTTTTAAATATCACATTGGATACTATTTTATGCTATTTTATGCTATTTTATGCAAATCTCATTATATTTGAATATAATTTTAATCAGAACAAAAAAACAAATTATTTAAATTAATTTTCCGTTCTTTTGGGTTCGTTTCGGTTTATTAAAAATTCTGGTTTTCGGTTCGGGTCTTAAAATTTTTATTTTAATTTTTTTTACCGAATTCAATGTTGTAATTGGAAGTCTATTTTAAAAAAGTTTTGATTCTTATAAGTAATGATATATTTTTTTCGCTTAAACTAAAAATATAGATATTTTTTTAATTTGGTTTTTCTTTTCTTTTTTGAGGAAAATTATTTAATTTAACTATTGTCTGAAGTGATAAGTTTTGTTCACTTTTTTACAGTAAAACTACAAATTAAAGTGAAATATAGTTTTCTGTTTACAAATTATATTTAGTTTTCATTGTAGTTATCCTCGAATTTTCAATTATTATTCAAAAAAAATATATTTTCCATTTGTATTTGCATTTAAATACAGAATTTCCTTTAGTTTTGCAGAAATTGCTATTAAATAGTGAATAGAAAATGAAAAAAAATAGATATACTGTCGTCGAAGGTCTAAAAACCTAATAATCGATAGGCTTTTCCTATCATTCAATGGGAACAGTAGTGTAGGGACTGACTAGAATGGGAGACCTATTTAAGAAGAGGTGCACATGAGCTAGATCATTTTGGTTACATTTTAGAAATTAAGCTAAATTTTGAGGTGTTATATAACTAATGTATTGATTTCTTCACCACATTTACAGGAAATAAATTTCTATAAATGGATGAGTGTTTCAAACATTTCTAACCAATAGAACATTCATTAGAAAAATGTCCACTACCTATACCCCTGACCCCCTCCAACCACCCAAATACCCTGGTGACCCTCCAATATGAGTTGGTTAGTGTGTAAAACAGAGTTCACAACTTTAACATTGGATTTATTACTTAATACTAAGTCTGACTTTTTTTTGTAGATAAGAAATGCTTTTTAGACATTAGAAGAGTATTTTGAAAATTAAATAAAAAGTTGATTGTATTTAACAGATTGTAGTTTGAAATAACGTAATTGATTCATAGGATATGGATGTTTTAAACTACCAGTGCTCAACACCACCACCTAATGTACAAATGTATTTAAATGAACAGTTGAACAGAAGAAGAAAATAAATGTAAAAAAGCATAGATTTGATTGAATTCTCACTTTTAGTCTGTTTTTTAGGGCAAGAAATTCAGTAATAGTTTTGAACGTAATTCTGGAGTCATTTCTCTAATGACTAACAAATTGAGAACAAGTTTTTCGTGAATTTATCCCTGAATTGAGTGTTGGATTGGATCTGAATTATCACTGATTTGCCGCTCAATTCACTCCAGTTTTGATGTATTTAGTGCTAAAATAGTGTATTTTGAGTGTGAAATGGGTATTGAGTTTGGGATAGAGTCTGGCATTCAGTGTATAATTGTCTGACTTTTTCTCGAATTCACATAACGTTTGGTTTGCTTTCACTGGAAATCAATTCTCATTTCAGTCTTCACTTCAGTCTCTCATTTCGTTTCTTCACAACTGTTTCAGACTTTTTGTCTTCAAATCATTCATTCATTTCTTAATTCAGTTTTTCTCTTCATTTTCTCGATCATTGATAACAAGAATTCAATGCAATTAATAATCAATTATTTAAATCAGTTTTAAAATTCAATTAAAAGTCGACCAAAACATCCATTTTTTAGTAGTTTTTTGTTATATTTATTATAAAAAAGTAATAATTATTGCGTTTTAATAGAAAATCAAATCCTTTTTTCATTATTTTCTGCAAATAACGAGAAATCCTTTCAATTTATTTATAAATTGTTTAATGAATTTAGTTATCAAATGAAAAAATCAGTCATTTATTGAATTGGATTTCAAAGTGAAAGAGACGTAAAAAAAATATTTTTTATAATTTTGTGTTTTTTTCCTCAAATCAAAAGTGAAATCATTTTCGCCACTCATTAGTGAAGACCTGATCCGACAGTAGGTCTGATCTGAACATTGAATCCAATATTAATTTAATAAATAATTTGTAATATAATTAAATATATAGTTATTTATCTGTTTTTCTACACTGTTTTGTGCAATACATAGAAAATACTATTGAATAGTATTGAGAGGACTGGTAGTTAACACCCATTATGTTAATGACATATGACGTCAGACGATCGTCTTATTGTGGCGAAACGTATGCGACCCTCACCGACAATATGGCGAACCCGTCAGTCCATACGGCCATTCAAGCCGTCAATGGCTGTCCGGACGACCTGGACGTTCGCCACCGGCCAATGGACCCGGACCTGGAGCTCAGGGAATCGAAGCGTGCGATACACGGGACGGGTATGTAATGAATAGTAGTCTAAATCTGATTGAAGTGACTATAGTTTGGATGAGAAATATGTCAGACAATCACTAATGGCTTTAGAGCTGACGTTGACGTGTAGTGTCTACTCACTCAGCACTAACACAACGGTCCCCCAAAACGCTATTAAAGGGACTCTCTATTGCTTTGCCACACATTTTCTGCTGACTTTCCTATCGGTTTCAATGCATTTCCTATGCGTTTAAAGAGCCGGCGATCAGTGTTGAGCTACTGGTGCCGCACAAGCATTCAACTCATCGGTAGGCCTGCCGTTCACTCACTCACTGAGCAGAGCCTCTCTCTCAGAGCCACTTCTCGTTTGAGCAGTCATTCCATCGAAAGACAACTTTTTTTTGTATTAGTTTTGCATTTTTTGAGTCCAAATAATTAATAATTTAAATGAATATCTGATTTAATTGTCTCTGGATTTGGGACTCAATCACAATATATGACAACGAGATCTCTATTTGAAGACCTTTTGAATGATTGGTGAGACTTATGAACACAAATCTAATGAAACATTTGATTCTTTAGCTGAAATGCAAACCTATTTTCCCATTCATTCAATCAATTGATTACTCCTTTGAATGCAATGTTTGCCTAATATATGGATAAATGCTTTTGTTATTAGAAGTGAGACTTTCTTTGGATTAATGGGTTTGTTGTTTAGGTTTGGGTTCCAATAGATTCTTATGATAGGTGTGAATGTCTTGTCTCTTGTCTTATGGTCTGGTATGAGATGTAGTGCCAAATGAATGATTGCATAACTCTTGTATGGCTTGCCCTTCAAAACTCCCCCATTTTGATGATTATTTAGACATTGAGTACTAAATACTGGTATCAAATCGTTGATTACATTTGATTTTTAAATTCACAATCCATTCGTTGATTCAATTCATTTTCAAATGTGTTGTCAATCGACGAACCATTAAATGGCGAAAAAGAGATCCTTTTATTGAATACTAGTTTTTATGTAATTATCCATTCATTGAGACATCTCTACAAAATGGTTCGACTCTAAGACATCCCTTCTCTCTGTCTCTCTATATGTGTGAGAATTTCTGTTATTTTTTTTCTTTAGTTTATTTTTTGTCTATTCTCTGAATTTCATTAATTAAATAGTTTGACAATTGAATCAATAAATTAGTATTGGATTACCATTTGTTCACTACTTATAGAACTCATATCTGGTTCTCATATTTCAGTTCCACTGCAATGCATCACAAGATGTTTGAGAACAGGCATTGAATTATCATTTTTAACAAATATTTGAATGAAATCTCTATAAATATAACAACAATTCAAATAGTATTTTGTTTTTCTTGTGTCTAATATTTAATTCAATTGTTTTGATAATAAATGAGCACAAGATCTGAGAATTACAGTAAAACTTCGATAACTTTTGTTGTTTTTGTTTTTAATTATGAAATGAGTTCTGAATTTTCTGAATATTTTTCACACTTTATACCTAATTAATGAAATTAGTTCTAAAAATAATTTATATATATTTTTCCCCCACTTTTTGATACGAGTTCTCGATTTGAATGTAAAACAAAATATTTGAGAAAAAAATTATTGGAATTGTTATGTGTTTTCGACCAGAATTTTTTGGTTTAAAATTACTGAATTCACAATTCATTTACTGTATCTCTACTTATATTACAATTTATTTAAAGTTTTGAAATCTTTTTTTTATTAATGAAAAGTTTTTAAAAGTGATTTGTCATTAATATGTTTTGTAGTGTTTTTTCTCTCTTTTTTGCTTATTTCAGATAAAATATGCTTTAATTGCTTTTTTTTAATTCATTACTGAATTTTTAGTTGTCTTTAGATTTCTGGACAAATCCATATGTTTTACACAATTTGTTTAAAAACTTATATTTTTTCCTCATTTTTTCGATTACTTTTTTTTATTGTAATTCTTTTTATGAATTTTTTCTATAAATTATTTATAATTTTATTTATTTTTAGTCAGATTTTTGTTTTCCTCTGTATATTGTTTTGCGTTAATATCCGAATCGATTAGTAATATGTAATGGATTTGTAAATCTGTATTAATTAACTAAATTAATGGAATGCAATTGGAGTGTGTCATACATAGCACAGGCTGTATGCCAGTGCCAGATATACAACCGGTCCAACAGAACATCACATCAATTATTAGTATTTGATTTAAATGTTAATCTCTCTATCGATAGGCATTAAATTGCAAAACAATTCTTTCGTATCTATAATAGTGGACTAAAAACTTTTTTCCACTCATTTGTCAATTATTTTTAGTAATCAATAATAAAATGTTTTTTATAATTAAATCATTATTTCCTTCGAAATCATTGAAGCTTTTAGTGCTTATTCCTAATTGACAGTCAATTCCCAATCAATTCTATTGTATTTTATATTCACTTTTTTATTATTGAGTTTTTTTAAAGACAAGTCTTTTCTTTAAATTTTAATTTAATGATTCATTCATTTTCTTTTGCATTGAAGAGTACGGAAAAAATTGAGTGAAAAATATAAGTAGTCTTTAGATATAATATTAGATTTTAAGGTCGATATTGAAATCCAATCGTTTGCTTCAATATTGAGCACTCAATAGATATTCACGAAAACGAAACACTATTTTCTAATGATATCTTCCAAATGAATATTTTATAAGTAATGAGAAATTTTTATTTTGTTTGAAACAAAATCTAGTCCTCAGAGGAAAGACTTTGTATTTTTGTAAAGATTTACAATTGATTGCTAGGAATGAAATGAAAGTAATATTTTTCGGTAGTTTTTCCCCATTTTCTCAATATTAGTGGAGTTGTTGTAAAATCGGTTTAATTATTAACAATGTATTGCCTTTTTTCATTGGCCTTGGATTCCAAATGAATGAATGACAACATATTTATAAAAATTATTACAAGTCCTGAACAATTTTTTTCAATTTATTTCCAATGAAATGTTTGAGGACTTGAACCCCTTATTTATAGTTGTATTCGCACCGCTAGTATGTTTGGGCGGGTATGGGAAGGATAGCCGGCGTTCTGGCAATTCCGCCGATTCCTTGTTAATTGTTGTTCTGAATCGGTTTGTCATTCAAATCGTTATTTTTATATCAATAGTAAACTGAAAATAATTTATTGGATTTGTAATAGAGATTTGAATTGAGTTTCCATTAGTCAGAGTCAGTATCCGTCCGTCAAATAGTAGTTTTACAGCTCTGGCTGACTGTCGACTCGAGGAAACTGAGTGCTGGAAATGCTGTCTCTCCTCTCCTCTTATGTAAGCATAAGCACAGGCATAGGCATAGACGAGGTATAGATACGACTTGTTTAGTAGGCTTTGCTCTGGCAGTCAGTCAGTGGCAAACATGTTGTTGGAGTCCAACTAAAACGAATCCATTTTGTCCTTTCGGTGGAATAAATGGGTGTTTATTAGCCATTAAATAGTAGTATTGAAGACCTGGAATGAGTTGACGGGCCGGGCAGTGGAAGTGGTATAGAAATAATTGTAATAAATAGATAAATAGTGTTCTCGTCGTTATCTAATTTGGCGATAATCTGAGCGAACGCTGTATTTGAGTGAATAGTAGACCGAATCTGAAGCGACGCTCTCTTTCTCTACTTCTCTGACTCTCACTGACTGTTGTCTTGCATTACATAATCATTTTGTAAGTCCTTTAAAAACTCTGTTTCCTAAGAGACTCACTCTATTTGAGAGAAAAAATTTTGGACCAATTTCTGTGATGAGTGCTAACAGTGCCCTCATTTCGGGATCAATGCCTCAGTTGAGTCGGTTTTGATCCGAAATCCACTGATTAAATAGAAATTAATTATTGTTTTTATGTTTTGCGATGAAATGTTGACTTATTTCCACTGAATTTTCTGCTATTCATTGCATTCGTGTCGTATTGTAAGCCATATTGACATTTAAATCTCGAGTCAGTGCTGTTCGCCATATGATATGGCATTCAGACCCTTATCTCATGGATTCCAACTGTATTTAACTGATTCACTAAATTATTGCTGAACTTTGTCTCTCTATCTAACACTCAATATCTGCTCTTGTTTTAGATGGCGTACAGCAGTTCTGGTTCAGTGCAACTGAGCAAATGAGCTATTCTCCAACATCGCCCCCAGGTATGTCTCACTACCTCTACCGATACCACTACCCCTACCCATACCCGACACTCATCACCACTACCATCACGAAAGCCCCCTCAATCACATGACAGCCAACTGAAGACAATTCGTTGATTCAGTCAATAGTTATCTCTGTTTAGATGTTTGCCTACATCTGAGCCATAAATTATTAAATCTCATGACAGGACATGACCTTCACTTCACAGTTATTATAACCAAACAGTCTATTGAAAGAGAAAACTGTTTTGCAATTTCATAATTAGGGCTCTAATTGTTGTTTAATCAATAGTCGTATTGTTTTCTAATTAATTAGTATTTCTCATCCAACCTATAGGTGGAAACAATGGTCAGAGTTATCACTTTAAGATACTGGTGCCTGCAGTGGCCGCCGGAGCCATCATTGGCAAAGGCGGTGAAACCATAGCTCAACTCCAGAAGGACACCAATGCCAGAGTGAAGATGTCGAAGGCCAACGACTTCTATCCGGGTATTCATCTATTTATTTCTCTCTTTGTTTTTGTTTTTATATTTTGCATTCAATATGACTCTGAACTCAACTGACTTTTCTATTTATAGGCACAACCGAAAGGGTTTGTCTGATCTCTGGTAGTGTCGACGGTGTCCTTCGAATACACGAATTCATAATGGAAAAGATTAAGGAGAAGCCCGACCCTAACGCCAAGATTGCCATCGACTTCGACCACAAACAGCCCGCAGAACGTGAGAAACAGGTATTGTATTGAATGACTCAATCCATTACTGACTTTCATTACTGATTGACTGGATTTATGGTATATTTTAGGTGAAAATACTAGTGCCGAACAGCACCGCCGGTATGATAATCGGAAAGGGCGGCAGTTTTATTAAACAAATAAAGGAGGAGTCGGGTGCTTATGTGCAGATCTCACAGAAGTCGAGAGATCACGCATTGGCCGAGCGGTGCATAACTGTGATCGGAGAGATAGAGAACAATAAGAAGGCCTGTGCAATGATTATCGCCAAAATAGTAGAGGACCCCCAGAGTGGCAGTTGTCTCAACGTGAGCTACGCCGACGTGACCGGTCCGGTGGCCAACTTCAACCCGACCGGCTCTCCATACGCGAACGCCGGGAACTCCAGTGGCGGCAACTCCGCCGTCACTAACAGTAATCCTAGTTATAGTTCAAACGGGAGTCTCAATAGTTTGAGTCCAACGCTGACCAACAGTTTCAATAGTCCACAGAACACGGGAACGCCTGGAGGTGTTATGCAGTTCAGTAGTGTAGGACTTAGTCCGGCGCAGGTCTCGTCCGGAAATCCGGCGCAAATGATTGAGAGCTTGAGAGCAATGTTGAGAAGTTGTGGTTATAATGAAGAGGCCGTCGCAGAGATCTGTTCCGCAATGAATACTTTGGCCAACTATGGAATGTTGGGTTTGGGATTAGGACTGGGAGGTATGTTTAACTCGGTGAATGGTGCGCCTATGATCAGTGGACTTAGTATGGGAATGGCCGGCAACCCCGGCAACAACTGCGGCATTCAGATGGGAGGCGTCACTCCTCAACAAAGTGCAACTTTATATACATCACAGGCCACCGGTGTTCCCGGTCTGGACCAGTCGGCCTGCAATAATGTGACTCAAACTCCGCCCGGAAGTGGTGGCAACGGTATGTTCGGTCCGGTCGGCTCTGTCGGGAACACTATGTCTGGAATGGGAATGAGTCACACGGGCTTTGGGTCGCCCACAGGCACCCGACAGGACAGACTGCAAATGCCTGACGGCTCATCTTTCGACCCGTTTCGTCGCTCATCGCCATCATTAGGTTCTCCCGGAGCCGGCATTTCGACGGGACCGCCACCGATGCCTATCAACAATAACTCATTCGGTTTAGGAACGGGTCTTCACAGTCCGGGCTCTCTTCGGAAAAGTCCGACGCCAGCGGACCAGTCAGAGGGCAGTGCGAAGATTGAGGTGGAGATCGGGGACAACATTGTCGGTGCAATTCTAGGTCACGGCGGGAAGTCTTTGGTTGAGATCCAGCGCCTGTCCGGTGCTAACATCCAGATCTCCAAGAAAGGCATCTTTGTCCCGGGCACTCGTAATCGCATCGTCACCATCACCGGGAGCCCACATGCTGTCCAAACGGCCCAATATCTGATTGAACAGCAAATCACTGAAGAGGAGTCAAAGAGGGCGCGACAGAACGCAACCCTCGGCACTGTTCTCCGCTAAACACCTAAACCACACACCACTGACTCGACTCCACTCGACCACCACTTCAGGACTGCATTTCCTAAATACCGTTCTCTTCTCTCTCTCTCTCATAAGTTATAATATGAGTCATAACTGTTTTAAAGCTTTTTTTTGGAAGTGACCCCTCCTTTGACCCCTCCTATACATCCTATCCAACCACTCATTCAAAACTACAACTCTCTTACAAATCGCCGAATGCATTGTCAGACAAAATAACATTTTAATTATGAAATTATTATTAAAATAATTGATGTTTTTTAGGAATTTTTCAACAATTCAATCATAAATAAGATTTAAATTATATTTAAATTATATTCTGGTTTTTGGATTTCAAAACAAAACTGAGACGACAGTCAACGGGTTGTCCATTGAATGCCTTATCAATTAATTAATTATTATTATTATATAATTATATTATTATTAATAGCTTTTCAATTAATTACTATATATTTCTGGAGTATATTATTATTATTTTTTTCATTTTTTTTTTGTTAAATTATTTTATTTCTAGTTTAGGCGCCAGACAGTGATTGTAAGGGCTGTCCCGTTGGCTGTCCTCAACATTATTTCGATAATTATGTTGAAATAGCAAATTATGTGACACTCAATCAGGCATTGGTTTTCATTACAAAAAACATAACAAAACAAAAAATCAAAATTCAGTTTAAAGTATGAATTTTGAAAAATTTCTATTTATTGAAAAAAAGTTATGAATTATGAGTTTATATAATAAATTAAATATAAGATAATTAGTAAATAAATAATTTTAAAATTCAATTCATAACTCAAATCCTTTATCTTTCGATTGCATTGAAAAAAAACGAAGAGAACTCTTGCGCTCAGAATATCAGTGAAAACAAAAAACACATTTCCCTTCAGTTCTAATTCACTACTAATTTCACGGGTTTTCTCATTGATTATAGTCTTTATATTGAAATTCTAATAAAACTAAAAGTTATTATTTATTTTATTTTTTTCCACAAAATCTTTTTCTCCCCCCGAATGTGAGTTTTTTCTGTTATCGCCAATCAATTTGAGGACCAATTGATTCCATCGAAGAATGGATGTGTTGTGATCTCTTCAGCCCCGTGTCGGCCCAACCTTTCCGATGGGTTCGGTTGTAAGAGCTGTTGGAGATTCAGATTATAGAGATATATGTATTGAAATGTATGTTAGAATCTAAACAATTGTTTAATTACTTTATTTATCAGATCTTTTGCTTCCAATGATATGAAGACCGGAAAGTATAGCGGAGTATGACTTGTAATACCGTTCGGATAATATGAAATCAATGGCTGAATCAATAGATTATTTAGTGTTAATATGATTGTTATGAGTTTGACATTAATGGCTGAATACTCACTCTGGAGGTCAAGAGTTCAAAGGCCAGTACACCGAATGTCCACCAGTCGCACAAATGGTTGATTTTATATGATTTAAGTAGTTCTGGTGCGACATAGAGGCGCTCTCTGGCCCTCTCATCGATCCGCGGGTTCGGCGATTCGTTCCAAAAACATTTGTATGAAATGCAGAGTTCGTTGTCTTCAGACAACAAAAGGTTCTCTGGTTTGAGATCGCAGTAAACGATCCCTAATTTGTGTAAACTCTGTAAACACCGAACCATTTGACTCAACCAGACCTTCGCCTCCGATTCGGTCACTTGTTGTCTATTGACAGCACCGTTGGAATTGTCATCCATTTGATGGAATACTTCAGAAATTTTCTTTGGATTGAATTGATTAAAGTTTAGACTCATTTCAGACTTGGATTCACGCAAATCATTGGTTCGATTGGATGTGAAATTCGGTGCAGTTTTGGTCATATATTTCGTTAGATTAAGTGTTTGGTCGACATTCTTGAGTATTCCTCTGGCTTTGGCTAAGAGTCCAGTTATGCCTAAGCTTTCAGTCGATGATTGTCTCTGTGATTGACTTAATTTGGGATTTCTGTCTTTGTTGGACAGTTGGTATGGAACGTATGGTTTGGAATCGTATTCAGTGATGGAATCGATGCTATCGATTGAGTCGGAAATATAGTGGTCTTTGAGGTTCGCGAGACCGCTATTGTCGGCGCACTTCTGATTATAGGCATAACTATTACAAAGAGATAAATAGCGATCCTTCGAAGGGATATCACAATCGATTGAATCAATGCTGACTAGACTTCCCGACGGAGAGTATGATTCGACTGAATCTGACTTTTTAAGCACTTTTTGTTCACTAATTGTTTCATAAATACTACTCATGTGTTCCGCACCGAAAGCATTGGCTCCCGATTCGGATCGAGCTCTGGAAAGACGGCGTCCACTGTAGGCGTTGTCGGCAATCAGTTGACAGTCATTGTCATCGAAGCCGAACATACAGTCAGGACAGGGAGAGGTCTGACCCAACTCTTTGTTAGAGATTTTATCCCAGAGTTTACCCCCTTTGACGAACTCTAGTAAAAGAAATAACGCGTATTCGGTCTTAAAAATTCGGTAAATTTGTGCCATAAATGGAATGTCATTCGGGAATATGCTCTGCACTGACGGCAACCGATTGGCCGACAATTGATTGGATGAATGATTCGTATCTAAAATATTTGATTTATAAATGACTTTAATTACAAAAATATTATTAGTGTTGGAGTCGATCACTGATTGCACTCTATTGTCAATAATTCCAATCACTTTGAATTTGGATAACTCTTCGGCCGAACCGAACCAACTCTGAACTAGTGATGCGTTTAATGACTTGAATGGACTGTCCTATGGATTCAATGCAATCAATTTGTTACCAAAAATAAAACTCTTAAATAATCTTTAAATAAATGGCAAATCTTTTAAGGCTTATATACCGGCGCCCAACGGCGGTGCGATTGAAATGAGTTTGTTTCGGACAGATAGGTATCGCATATCTGTTCCGCTCTCGTCAGGTACTGATATGTCTTCCGTCTGATGGAAGCCTTCTTTTCGGAATCCATTTCTTTGACCACCCCTTCCAACAGAATACCGACCGCACACTTGTATGACTCAAACGCCGGCTCCCATTCCTCGCTGTCTTCGTGTTGTTGGGCCTGTCGTAAAATGATGGCCGCGTCCAACAAATACGTGTCATTTGATTCATTGGATTCTTTCACTTCGGGTTCACTTTGGATCGCATTTTGGGCCGCATTTAAAGAATCGTTTGATTTCTTATCCAAACCTTCGGCTTCGAGTGTATTATCCGAATCATCGCAAGAAATAGTGAATTGTTTTACAAAAGTATCACATTTTGTCTCATTAATGGTATCGATGTTTGAAAATAATGTTTTTGAATCAGCAAATGGTTCGGGAATTTCAATATTGTTATCATTTTTATCACAAATATTTGTTTCACTTTCGGACGACTCAATGGCACAAATAAACCAATTCTTGGAATCAGTTCTTTGTTCTTCTGTTGACTCGACAGCCGGCGTCTCATTTGTAGCCAACGGATCAAAAGCCGTCAAACTATTCCTTTTGTTCATTAAATTCTCTTCATTTACCGAAACGTCTGTCGAATGGATTGGTGTCGAGTAATAACTGCCATCACTGGCGTCCAAATCACCACTTCTTTGGCTCCAGTTGTCACTCACACTCAGATTTGGTTCAATAGGTTCTGGCAATCGGTGATTGTCTTCATCAGCGGGACTGTCGAGCAATTGGTTGGCGTTATTGGAAACAGTCGTGAAGTTTGTCACAGAATTCTCGAAGAACTTAACGAAAACAGAATTTGTGAAAAGTGGCGGATATTTGGCCGCAAATTCCAAGAGTTGTAGCGCTGACTGACGTCGGCTTTCGATGACCTCCGGTTCAAAGCGGCCGAAGAGCTTCGGGTCCGGGAATGCGGGAAACACTCCCTTTAGATGAAGAGACGAATGCAAATGACTTAAACTTTTGTGTAATTTCTTGAATTCAGAGAACCGTTTGTAAGAAACCATTTCAGTAATGGTTTCGATGGACTTCTTGTGAAAGACTCGTGAAATCACTTTATAAACAGTGAATCCCTTTCGATGTCTTTGCGGTTCAATCACTTCAAACACACGAATCCAGTCATCGATTTCGCGATTCATTTCATGCAATCATTGAATGGATTCTGAATTCAAATCATCTAAAAGTCCTGTCATTTAACCACAAATCACAACAAAAACTATGGATTTGTTTGTATTTTAAAGTGAATTACATTTTGTTTACAATCACTTCAAGTCATCAACTCTTCAGATGAAGTGGTCCTTCAATTGACGCCCATTTCTATTCACAAATACCATTACGTCTTCAACTCTTAACAACATTTTTAGCATTTATTTTAGTTTTTAGTTTTAATAATTAAAATAATAATTATTATTAATTAAATAATTCATTTGTTTTTTATGATCAATAATCCAGGTTTTCATGAGTTATCCGGGTCTTTGATTTATAATTATGATGGCATTGAACCCAAAATAATATTTTTATAAACTTTTTTTTCATTGCAAAAGTGAAGGGTTTTTGTACTTATTTTAGTATTAAATAGACTTTAATTGTAATTTAAATTTAAATTAGTTTTAAAATTATTTCTTAATTAAAAGTAATATCTTTTTCTAAACGTTTATTTTTTTAATTAATAAATT
>JAQIYF010000127.1:0-13670 GCA_034700865.1 Oribatida sp. Gr-Ori-00025
TGAATTTATTTTTATAATAAAAAAAATGCGATAAAAAGTTATTAAAAAATCAAATTTCATCTCCTGATAGATAGTAAAGAATTTTTAATAAATAGTCGTTAGATATTAGTCGTTATGTAATGTTATTAAATGAATCGATTTATCAAATATTGATTAAAAAAGTACTAATTTATAGTGAATTTTGCTGTTAAAGCAATAAATCGATAAAATATCTCAATTTTTACAAAAATTCTTAGTTTTTATTCGATGTTCAGGTGGTTTGACTGCATTATCACTATTTTTATAGTAAATAGGATTTGAATTCTTATTTTTCATTTGTGAAAATCGATTCAAAAATAAGGAATGAACTGAATTGATAAGAAAATAATTATCGAATTATAAACTGATATTTTTCTAATTTAAAAATAGATAAATTCTATCAGAATTTTGATAAAATAGTCATTTTTAGCGTAAAATATCACAAAATTAATGCTTATTAAAGCAAAGAAGTATTTAATGAAAAACAAGAATTTTTTCAAACTATAAAATTCAAGAATAATATTAATATTGATAATAGACTCACATTATTGTCGTTTTGTTCGACAGTTATAAACGAGTCCTTCATATCAAGACTTTCGCCGTCAAAAGTGACCAATTTATTAGTTTTATTCATTTCTGGTCTCAGAATATCAGTCAAATCGTATTGAAGCCAATTAGAGGTCAGGTATCCAAACGAGTGCTTCTCATTCGGAATGAGTTTGTCGTTAATTGTCTGGGGATTAACGATCCCGAGAACTCTCATATTACTTATCTCTTGGTATCGATTAAACACACCATTAGTTGGAACTGAAGTAGAAATAACAGTCAATTCTTTGTCGATATTATTGTCGATGTCATCAGAATTCTCAGACAAACTTTGTTTTACAAAAAGAGTTATTTTTCGGATTAAACTGATTTCGAATGAATTCTTAGCAATAGATATATTAAACTGAGGAATGTTTGGTCTTTTCATTACTGGAAATATAAATATTTTATCCGAATCTTTATATTCGGCTTTAGTTTCCTTTTCAAAGGACTGGATGGAAGGGGTGGCCACCGAAGACGCCTCCAAGAGCTGCAAATCTAATAAGAAATTATTCATAAGAATTAGTAAATGCGGTGACAATTGATATTAGATTACAATTAGAAGTTTCCAAATGTTTGTGAATGAGTTTCGGCGGTTCACTCATTCCTAACTTCGAGAGAATCTGTTGTTTAATTAACTCCAATCTCTGGATGTTTTGGAACTCCTCGTTGACAGTCGTCTGATATTTATCTTTATTGCAAAAGACACATGACTTCTGTTTTTGGTTCTGTTTTTTGCTCAAAATTTGATTTTGTTTTAATATTGCCGTCGAATTGGTTTGGTTTGCAATAGAAGTTCTGTTTTCACTGGAATTCACACTTTTCTCATCACTTTCTGCATCCAAAGCGTTAGTATCGAGAAGTCTGTTCTCTAACAAAATGTTTTCATTTATTAGGATTTCATCGCTTTTTTCCGGTTCTAAAACTATATACGAATCACAGACTCTAAGCAATGAACAAATTAACAAAACGATAGCAAAACTTAAATCCAGTTTTGAATTCATTTTCACTTTCGATCGACTTTTAGTTAGACTTCTGAAGAGATGAGTGAATGAGAGGACATATACTGTAAGTCACCACTACTTGTATTATATAATAAAGTTGTGAACAGAATCTCAATCACTCTCTCACAAGTCAGTTGGAGTGTCGACTTCGCACCGGTCGTGAAGTTTGTTTGGCTGTATATAAAGACTAACGATAAACATAAGTATAATATTAATGACTGACGTATGGATACCTTCGACTAAATTGAGGTCCCAGTTGTCAGTTGTCCGCCTGAACCTGTCTGTGCAAAAAAAAGTGCACAACAAGTGAAAGGCCAGAAGCGCTTAGTAACAGAACAACCGTTTAATAGTCGGGATTCGTGTATTTAGGTGTCCCTCTCGTCGACAGAACTTTAGAAAAACTTTACTTTTAATAAGACTTTCTCTTAGCTTAGCAACAGATTTCCTCATTTGCAGAGAACGCACAGACCTCTCAGGCAGTCAGTCAGTCAGTCAGTCCTGTCCCACATCTCTCTCTCATCTCTGTCTCCAAACTTTAAATAGTATTGCATATATAGCTTCAGTAATGATAGCGTTTAAGGGAAAGCAATAACAGTTCGACTTATATTACAATCGACGCGAACCTCCTGAACCTCCTCTACCACATCCTTATCCTTATCCATATCCTTGACATTCCCTGAAATAAGTTTCAATTTAAAGATGAGTGAAGACAACACCGAAGAAGACTTTGCCTCTGAATGGCGATCACGTGTAGAATATATTAGTCAACAAAACAATATAAGCGACCAATAAATGCATTGAATTGAGAGAACATTGGATTTCAATTTAATATTGAAATTAAATATTCAATACATTTATCGGAGACCTGACTATAAGTCAAACTAATTATTCAAAATTCAAAAACTAATACAAAATCTAATACAAAGTTCATTGAAATAGAGCTCATATTTAGAAAACATTTTCAATAAAAACAATTTTTTATTAATGATTACAATAGTCAGCAAATTATGAAACCATTCAGTGTTTTAAAGTCTTATCTAATCTCTAATTATAATTTCAAATAAAAAATTAGAATTAATTACAAAAACATCATTTATTAGCAACTCATCATTACTGATAGGGATAACCCCCGCGACCGCCCCGAGTGGGCCGACCCCTGAAGTTGCCGCGCGTCGAGAACTTGCTGTTTCCCAGTCGTATCGTTCGTCCGGTTTGTTGTGAACTTTGCGCCGGTTGTTGTGAAACTGGAGGTTGTGTTGACTGATCGGCTCCAGACTTCTCACCACTTGGTTCAGGTGTGGGCGGCATAATTGGACGCCTTTGAATGAGAGAACCTCTTTGGTGGCCAAACGATCGGCCCCTTCGCGCCGTCTGTACGACATCTCTTTGGGTGGAAAATGAAGTGGAGGTCGGAATGGATTCTATTTCGAAATCGTTTGGCTTCTCTTTATTGGAATCCATGGCTTCTTCTTCTTCTTTAGACAATTCCTGACTCATCTGTTGTTCAGCTCTTTGTTGTCTATTCTCTGCATCGATCGCATCATTTGTCTCATTGTCTGCAGAATTTGTGGCACTTTTACTGCTCTCAAGGTTTTCCGTCTCGACAGCACTCGAATCAGTTTCCGATTCGAATTCAGTGGGAATTATAGTTTCGGTGACATTGGGATCGATACCGAAATTCTGATCGGAATCGTTGTCGATATCAATGGTCTGGAAAGTCGAGTGAACGCTCTGTTCAACAGTTGGAGAGTTGGCTAACGGTGTGTTCGGAACACTTCTCCCATTATTGTCGTCGAATTGCGATAAATCCATTCGCGTGTCGTCGACGCCAAGTGTGGTCTCAGTGGCCAATTGGGACAATGGGGTCGAGTCGGGAATGGATGAACTGAAGACAAACCTTCCCTGCGGTACGCGCGGAGAATTCAATGCATCCGCAAAACTATCTCCACGTCTGGGAACAAACAGAGTTGGAGTACTCGGAACTATACCATCGCCTTCATCGTAGGCAGAGCTCGACTGGCCGTGAGTTAAGTAAAACGATTGTCGACCGGAAGTCATTCTCTGTATTGGAGTTGGAATTTGAATAAAAGGGTTCGTTTCAGAACTGGAAGTGACAATCGAAGTGACCGGAAGTGATGACAAATTTGTTGAAACGTTTGGGTCTAAAGAAATTTAAATTAAATTAAAAATTTGTTTTAAAATATTAATTCAATTACCGATCGGTTCAGAAGAAAGGGTTTCTCTTTGTAACGATTGGTTCTGACGCTCAGTCGGCGCGTCCGCATTAGATTCGGGTAAATCTCCCGAAACGCCCACCACTTCTATGTCTTCATCATTATTGTCATCGGATTGGTCTTCATTGACCTCTTCGTCGTATTGAGATCTCTCCTCTTCCTCCTCCTCTTCATTAAATTCTTCATTTTCTTCGCCATAGACTTCTTCACTGTCCTCAACATTCTCTTCAAACTCTTCGTCCTCTTCTTCCTCCTCCTCCTCCTCATCGTCTTCTTCTTCTTCTTCGTCCTCCTCTTCCTCATCGTCTGCATTGTCTTCGCACTCAATCTTTTCATCCTTTTGTTCGACATCCGAGTCATCGCTTTCAAGAATTATGACGTCGTCGTCGTCATCGTCTTCGACAACATTCGGAGCCATTTGTTGTGAAGAACTCTCTTTCTGTATATTCTGCGGCACGTCTTCAGGTCTGATGCCTTCCCTTTCATTTTCTGACTTTAATTTTTTAGGACTCATAGAACCGGACGCTTCCTCTGAAGATCTTCGCGTTCTCTTAAGCATTATTCTCTCGCGAAGTCTTTCAATTCTAACCGAATTCAATGGTTCGGAGGACTCAGGTCTGGACTGAGGGTAAAGAGCACTGATCTGAGAACTGATCTCCTCTCTCACCATTGGTTCAACGTTGTCGTCAAGGAATGGTCCGCTCAGTTCTGGAATCAATTCCGGCATTTCGGGCTGTATTTGCATTGAACTCAAATCATCGATCTGTTCGTCGGATTGAGAAGTGATTACTTCCGACTCAGATGTCGAAGTCGGCGGAACGAAAGCCATTTGAGAAGAAATTGTTTGCGTCGGCTGTACCGTCGCCTGAGGGACGGACTGATGTTGAGACGGCTCTTCGGTCGTTGGCTGAACGGTGGCAACGGTTGCCGTCCGTGGGGCTACATTAGAATTGCGTCCCATTCGGTGGAGTGGTGTCGGCGCCACTGCCAGCGGACGTATGCGACCAATCGATTTGGCGGAAATGGGTTGAATGGTAGCGGGTTGGGGGTGAACGGAATGTCGTAATGGATTTGATGTGGACTGGGATGAGGTTTGGACTGAAGCAGTAGTAACTCCAACTGCAGGCGCTGTCTGTTGGAACTGTTGTTGAGTTTGCTGTTGAGTTGACTTTAATTCTTCGATTTGTTTGTTCGCTTCCGTCAGTTCCCGTTCATATCGACTCACTTTGGCGTCGAATTGAGATTTAATTGACGCCAAACGGAGAGAGTTTTCTTCAGAGGTTTGTTCTGTTTGTCTAAGTTTTTCACTCAATTCTTCGATTGTCTTTTCAAGCGATTCCTTGTCTTTCAAAATACTCAGCCTTTCAGTGGAAATGGCGGCAATACGTTGTTTGGCCTGAAGTGCGATCTTCTTTGCCTTCTCCTCCTTCTCCATGGCCTGAGTTTTTGCGGCCTCTCTCTCACTAATCACTTGATTTAATTCGATAGTCGTTTTGTCAGCTCTTTCTTCAAATTCTTTGATTTTATTATTCAATTCTTGAATTTTGTTAACATTTTCGGCGTTAAGAGTAGAATCGGTGGGTTGTGTCGACTGTTTGTTGTCTGCCTGAGCGGCAGCACTGCGTTCAGCACTCAGTTCGTCGAATTGTATTTTGTATTTTCGGGCGACTTTCCTCAACTGTCCGATTGTGTTCTGGTTTGTTGTGTTCTCAGTTCGCGAAGCATTCAACTGATCCATCAGTTTCGTCACTTCTGTGGTCTTTGTCTCCAAATTGGTTCGAATCGATTGCAATTCATTCTCCAGACTCTTTCGCGCATTCTTTTGATTTGTGATTTCGAGATTCAATTTATTTAACTCTTGAGTCAAAGTTGTAATCTATTGTATAAATTAAAAAAATATAATTACAATAAAAAAACAAATGAATAAAAGAGTTGTTTCACCTGTTGTTGAAGTTTAGCCTTTTCTTCATTAACTTTTTTAGAGTCTTCAAAACTTGTTTTGTTGAGCTGTTCCGTCAAAGTGTTGACTCTCTTCTGCCAGTGTTTCACTTCTTCTTTAATCGTATGATTTTCTACGTTTTTGGTCTCCAACTGAAACCCCATTCAAATATGAGATAAAATACTAAATTAGTGTTAAAAAAATTAAATACCTTTTGAGTCAAGTCTTCAATTTCTTTCGAGGATTTTTGTGAATCAATTTGTGCCAATCTATTGGTCATATCCTGACATTTGGACTCAAGAAGTGATTTCTCACTCCTGAGGAGACCATTACTATCACTCAAAATGTTAATCATTTCAATCTTCTTAACCATTTCGTTGTGTTGAGACATATTAGTCATAATATTCTTTGAATTAATCTTTTCTTCTCTGAGTTCGCCCTTAATGTGATTCACTTCTGACTTCAAGTTTTCAATCACTAACTTATGTCGCGATTCTTCGCTCTCCAGAGCCGTGATCTGTGTTTGAAACACTTCCTTCTCTTTCCTTAAGAACTTAATCACTTCAAGCAATCGATTCGTATTTTCAATCTCTTCGCTCTTCGACAGCATTGGTAGCGAAGAGTTGTTTTGGAGAGCAATGATTCTGTTGCTCAAGAGCTCCAACTGTTGATTCAAAGTGTCGTTTATTTTCTCCAAATCAATGCATTTCACTCTTATGTTCTCATTCTTGGCATTAATTGATTTCTTCTCGTTATCCCACATGTCTTTGCATTGAGACAACTGTTCCTGTGCTTTGTTGGCCGCAGACTCTGCGTCCCAAACCTTATTCTGAAACACTTCCAATTGTTTTCGTAAAGAATTGATTAGTTGGGCGTCTTTCGAGTGCTGTTGTAATTCGCGTTCATAGTTGGCCTGTGCTTCCGATGCGATAGCCATTTGGGAGTTCCTGTCCTCCAGAACTCGCTTCTCGTTAAGTGTGGCCTTTTCTGCGCTTGAATTCGCATCAATCAAAGAATTGGTTAATTTATTGATTTGTTCCAAATATTGTTGGGAAACGTTTTTGTGTTCTGTTTCTAAACTATTCTTTTCCTCATTAAGCCGTTGGAAGCGATCTTTTATTTCATTGATTTCTTTATTTATAATTTTAATGACATTTTCTTTTTCATTAATAATTGAATTCGCCTTTTGTTGGATCTCTTCTGTCGTTAGTTTGTATTCATTGAGTTTCTCCTCAAGACTTGAATTAATTGATCGCAAACTTTCGGCCGCTTTTTGAGCGTTTGTCAACTTATCTCTCAATAGTTTGCTCTCATTCTGTGATTCGACGCATTGTTCCCGAATCACAATGAGCTGTGACTGAAGAGCTCTGTCTGATTCGGTCGAGACATCCATCTCAGAAGTAGTCAATTGATTGCAACTATTTTTCAGAGAATTCAATTCAATCTCAAGATTTCGCGCTTTTGTCTGGTATTCAGTCAACTCTTTGTGAATATTTAGATACTTTTCAATTTCAGTGTCGACTCTGTTTTGCAACTCTTTAGAGTGTTTTTCCCAAACAATGGTCGCCTCGGAATGTCTTTCACTTTCTTTTTCACATTTATTTCTCAAATAAGTGCACTCTTTCTCTAACTTTTCGTTTTGTATTTTAAAGTTTTTAATGGAATCGCTTTCCAATTGATTCAAATTGTTTTGCATTGTTTGCAAAGTATTGATGAGTTTGTTCTGATTCTCTTGATTTCTAATCATTATCTCATTTTCCTGAAGAAGTTTTAGTTCATTATTTCGATATAAGTCGCGCTCAGATTTGAGGTTTTCAATCGTCAGTTCATGTCTATTAAGCTTTTCATTACCCGATTGGACCTCTTCTCTCATCAAAACCAGACTTTTCTCGTGTTTTTTCGCGTTTTCATTCAAAATAGTATTTCTATCTCTAAGTAAAGCATTTTCTCTCTGAAACTGTTCGGAATTGGTTTTAAACATTTCGAACCTCTCCTGAGTGAAGGACAGTTCAGATGAAATCTTCGCCATTTCTATCTTAAGAGCAGACAATTCTTGTCTTAGTTTCTCATTTGAATCATTCAGTCCTTTGATGCGATCAGTGCTCTCTTCGCGATATTTTTCATATTCTTTCGAAATTCTTTCAAAATTAGATTTCATTTCATTATAATCTTCAGTTGGGATACGATTGACGGAACTGTAGGGCGAAGTCGCGAATCCGACCGGAGATTTCTGCACCTGATTTGGTTCCGGATTAGAGTGGGAGGCAATCATTTTATAGAGATCTCTCTGTTGTACTAACGCCTCAACCATTTCCGTCTGTTGTCTCCTCTCAGTCCTCAAGTTCTCCAATTGCATGAGTGCTTCGTCTAAATCCCGTTGAATGGCATACCTGTTCTCCTCGTTCTTGTCGTCCTCTAACTTATGATTCATTTCATTAGATTCTCGCAAAGCATTCATTAATTCTTGATTTCTTGTTTGCAATTCTTCGATATTTCTAAACGTAACCAATTCTTGTGGAACTCTGTAGTTATCGGATGAAGAGATTTGTGAGTCTTGTGCGTCACCGCTGACAGGGAAACCCCGGGCCTCCAGATTACTACGAACCAAAGCACGTATTTGTTTCGCGAGATCTTTGTTCTCGAGTTCGTATCTTTTGATTTCCCGTTCGTATTGTTTATTAATTCTCAAAAGAGTGTCCTTTTCTTGAAGCCATTGTTCCCGTTCTGTGATAATTAAAGACATTTGACTTTGGAGTTCACTTATGTTCTGAACAGCTCTTTGGTGTTCTTGTATTTTCCGGTGAAGAAGTGGTGCGTTTTCTTCGGATTCCGCTGACAACTGTTGTAAGTGTTCTCTAAGAACTTGATTCTCACTCTTCTGATCGTCGAGTTCTTGTTGTGCGGAAACCAATTCATTGAATATTTGAGTGAAACTCATATTCTTTCCCAAAAGTTTTTTAGTGTTTGCGGCCAAAGGATACTGTCTTTCAAACTCTGACTCTAAGTTATCTCTGGAAGTGTTGGCAACCGTTTCCTTGAGTTCATCCAATGCTTTAGCCAATTGACTGCTCTCTCCCATCGATTGATTCAATTGTTCAGAGAGTTTGGTTTGGCTGTCATTGAAAGTGGTCTCGAGTTCATTGTGAGCCTCTTTCGCCGATTGCAATAATTTCTGCATTTCTTCGATGGTTTGGATTAGATTCTCGTTTTGTTTCTTCATTTCATTGTTTGACTGTTTGTGTATTTCAATCAAATTGTTTTGAGCCGTTATCTCGTTTTGGAAGTTTTCCTCCATTTGTGCGCTCGAGTGTTGCATTTCACCCATTCTTTGCACCAAACTATCGATATTCTTGTCTTTCTTATCGACTACTTGTTTGAAATGTTTTATTTCTTCCAAATATTTAATGTTTTCATCCGTTTTTTGCTCTAAATTTGACTGCAATTCAAAGATTTGAATCGTTCGGTCCCTTCGAAGTGCCAACAATTCAGTGACTTTTGCATTCAGTTCTTCATTGAGGGATTGAATCTGTTTCTGATAGAGAGCCCTCTCCTGACTCATACGGAGCTCCTGGTGTTGAAGGGAAACCGTTTTCAACTCAAGCTCTTCGGCCTTAACTGCGATCTCAACCCTTCCGGAGGTGTTTGACTGCAGTTTCAAACAAACGCTTTTTAACTCATTTTGCAAACTCTGTATCTCTTCTTGTCTTCTGTCCAACATTTCGGTTAAATCAGTCTTTTCTGATGAAAACCTTTCAATTTTGGCCTTAAGAGCGTTCAACTCATAAGTCGCCGAATCCTTGCCTAAGAATAAGTGTTAAAGAATAGCATTGATTCTATTAAAACAGATCAGAGATAAACAACAGGACATACCTTCGAGTGCGTCGTAATAGTCATGTCTTGATTTCTGGAGCGCTTCTTCCGCTTCTTTGAGTTGGTTCTTGAGTTTGTCGATGAAGTCTTCGCTCATTTGAAGTTTGGATTTCGTGTTTTGGAGTTCCCGGTCGACGGCAAAGCTCTTCTTCTCTGCATTGGCCGCACTATTAGCCAACTGTGCAGTCATTTGAGTGATTGTCGTCTGTCTTCCCTCCAGATGTGACTCCAGTTTGATCTTAACATAACCGGACAGTTGTCTCAACTCCTCTTCATTTAAAATCCCATTTAAGAGATTAAAGTCTTTTTCACTCATTTTGTTTGATGTGATTTATAAATAATAATAATTAATAATAAAAATATACATATATTTAAGTGAAATACTGATTATTAATAATAATAATTAAATGAATTCATAACTAAATGAATGATATTTTTAAACTGAATTAGATTTTAGTGTCCATTGAATGGCAATTCAATGGCAATGCTTTCAACGGATTTGAAAACAAAAACCGAAAATCAAATGAAATGCGAATTCAAGTAAACATTTCGCGTCTAAAGTATTATCGTTTCAGTCTATAAACTCTTCTATCGTTATGTTGTTTATGAACTTCTCATTCATTTTTCTCATAGAGTTTATACAGATTTTAGTGTTTTTGGTATTAATTGTCTCACATTTGAAGTCCATTTAACGTTGTATTTGAATGAAAGAAAATGTGAAAAATTTGTCAAAAACTTTATGGACAGACCATTGGCTGCCGTTTCAGACACTGACTGTCGGCCGAGAGTTAACTCAATATTTGATTGCATTTAGTCTTCACTTGAAATCTGTATTTAATTATCGCTTATATTAAACAAAATTCAAATCAATTCATATCTTATTATAGATTTTTTGCACCGATTTCTTTGAAAATCATTTTCATTTCAATGAATTTCTTTAAATCAATGTTTGAATTGAATTAATGATTGAAATTGATTGAAAATAGTGTTTATAATAATTAAATAATTAATTGAATTAATAATTAGCGCAAAAGAAGACTTAGAGTAGTTGTAAGCCATGGAAGCGCCGCATCCGTTCAGTTTGCCATCGATTGTCACCAATCCTCACAATGAAGGGCCCGATATGGCAGAGGAGCAGCACTTGGCGTTCCTTCAGAGTCAGATCGTTCAGCCCTCGCCCGTACAGCCCCCACATCACGACCACCTCTCAGGCAATGCAAGTCACGGACCGCTGACACCACAGCAGCGAAGTGTCGGTCCGGCCAACACTCCCGGTGTTATTCAAAGCACATCCTCTCCAATGCCGCCCAACAACTCATCGGCCAATACTCCCAACCCTTCCTCTAACTCATATATGCCTTCAATGTTTGGAAGTGTTGGCCCTTCAGGTCCTATGACTCCAATGACACCCATGACTCCCGTCACTCCGCTGTCAACAGACCCGGGAATTGTACCGCAACTCCAAAACATAGTGTCGACCGTAAACCTCGGCTGTCGTCTAGACCTCAAAAAGATTGCACTTCACGCCAGAAATGCTGAATACAATCCAAAACGTTTTGCCGCAGTTATTATGAGAATAAGAGAGCCCAGGACTACAGCTCTTATCTTTAGCTCTGGCAAAATGGTCTGTACCGGTGCTAAAAGTGAAGAGCAGTCACGACTGGCCGCTCGAAAATACGCCAGAATTGTTCAAAAACTCGGTTTCGATGTAATTATAATACGATTTGAATTTTGTTTTCAATTGTTATTTAATTTGATTTTCAAATTTTAGGCAAAATTCTCTGACTTTAAAATCCAGAATATGGTCGGCAGTTGTGACGTGAAGTTCCCGATTAGACTCGAAGGGCTCGTCCTAACACACAGTCAGTTCTCCAGTTATGAACCGGAATTATTTCCGGGACTTATCTACCGAATGGTCAAACCCAGGATCGTTCTACTGATCTTCGTCTCAGGAAAGGTTGTGCTAACGGGTAAGCAATGGCTTTATTATATCGAAAAATTCAATTCTAATTTAGTTTCAAATTTTGGTCCAAATTATTAATCACTTATTGTTTTTTGATCTCATTTTAGGCGCAAAAGTCAGAACAGAAATATATGAAGCCTTTGAAAACATTTATCCAATTCTTAAAGGATTCCGAAAACAATAGTTTATTTAATGAACTCTTTTTTAAAATTCATTTATATTTGGTTTCATTTCGATTATAACTTAAATTTATATTTAATTAAATCAAACATTTCATACATTTTAATGTCATTTCCCTCTCATCTGTATTGTTAAACAATTCGATCGCCAGAAAGGGTTAACAAATGAATTCAATTTTAATGCAAAACAAATTAAATCAAAACAAAAATTGATTTTTTATTTTATTTCATTTTATTCTAATTTATTTATGGTTTAAAATATCACAAAAAGTAGAAAAATAATTGACTATTTGGGGCGAACTCTCAGTATTCGAACCATTGCTTGAAATAAGTGCACTTCGAAGGAGAAATAGGCCCGCCTTCGAGACAATCCTTATAGACTGGACAGACACTACACGGTATTCGCATAAATCCCGTGTCTTTGCCCAGGGATTCGATAAAACGATATAATTTATTGGAGTCTTTGTTAGCGGTGTTAATGGAAATGCGTTTCTCAACCTTTCCATCGAAGACAAGAGTGTCGAGAATGCTCTCAATATCTTCTAAACTGAGCTCTACTTTACTGATTCCGACCTCTTTGATGAAACTCAGGACTTCTGCCGAAGTGACCAGAGATTTGTTGTGTCGCGCAATCGGATTCGTTTCGCTTGTCTTCGCAGTGTTTGACTATAATTAAAGTGAACTCTCTTTTAGTGAAAATGGCATTAAATTAAAGTAAATGTCAATAAAATACAAACCCTTTCCCAAAGGAATCTAAGACACTGTTGGCCTAAGACTTCAATGAACTCCGACTCGTAGTCATTGCCCGAATACCAGGAGCCGCCGGTGACAGACCTGTCCGGTTCGAGTTCGTACAACATATAGACCTTCTTCTTGCAAGCGGTGACAGAATTAACTGATTTAATGAGTTTCTTGTTCTCCATATTCCTCAACACTTTATTGAGTTGAATGGCCGACAACTTTGACTGATATCTGATGTCTCGAATCCAAATGCCTTTAGTGGTGGCCTTCTCTACAATAGAGTAGACAATCCTCTCCTCGTCATCAGAACCTAATTCAAGACAAATGAGTCAACAATTCAATGGTAATGAGCGCTCAGAAGAGCAGACCTTTGGCTTTGTTTTGTTCTTTGATTCGGTAGAGCAGTTGGTTTTGCTGTCCGTGTTTGCAGATCTCAATCCTCTGCAAATTCAGCAATTGGTTGACAGCATTGGCCCTCACGAGTGGTTTGACGCCAATCATCGCCAACTGAAGCATCTTTTCGGTGATTCCTTTCTCACTCTCCCGACACAACTCAACAATACTTTTATAAATCAATTAAAGAGTCAAACAATCAGCGAATCAATCATTTCATTCAATACTTATTCATAATTGTATTCAAATATTCTTCGGTGTCTTCATTCGTGTCCATTGTTTCCATTATTAATATTAATAATAATTAATTGAAATACAAATTAAATTAATGTTTAGATTAAAAGTCAAAATAAAAACATTGAAAAACATGTGTTTTGTTTGCAAACAAGACATCAATCCCTCAAATATAACGTATTATTAAAATACAAACTTTTTTGAAGTTTGTGTTTATTCAATAAAATTCTGTTACAGAATATTCTGTATTTGAACTAATATTTTGTCAATTAGTAAATCAATATCGCGGGTCATTTGCTGATAATTGGTTTTTAAAAATTAATGTCAATTAATGTTATAAATACCGTAATTCGTAAAATGAAACCCAAATTCTTTGTTAAATAATTATTTGATTCAATTTAAGTTAAAATTTTGATGATTTTATTGAATTAATTAATAATATCTTTACAATAATTATTTAATAAAACTTTTAATTCTTAAAAAATATTAATTTGTTTGCAATTAATGGTT
>JAQIYF010000128.1:0-13650 GCA_034700865.1 Oribatida sp. Gr-Ori-00025
TTAGAATTTCTTAGAATGTCTTAATTCTGGAGATATACCCGAAGTTACCTCAGGTTACCACTTATTACATCCAAGCTATAAATAGTGGCATTGTCATGAGTCATGACCATGGTCGTGTCAAATTAATTAATGCGCTCTATATATCATATATTGTAATGAATTTCATTCAAAAAGAGCTGATTCTCTGGTTTATAAATAATAGTCTATTCTGTTAGTTGTCATCCAATTTGTTGGCGAATGGATTGCAATTCACTATTATATGAAATAATCTTTTTCTTAATTCAGAAAATAGTTTGCAATCTTTGAAATGATTGCCAACGCGTCTGAACAGAACATAACGTTAAGAATTGAGTAAACGATCCCTTATTTCGATGCGATTTCAGTGAAAATTATTTTCATTTCATTTAAAGCGAACCAAAAGTTGAGAGAAAATCAAAGTTTTATTTATAACTAAACTAACGGTTCGTTCACTCAATACATATAGGAATGGATGACAACCACAGCGAAGGTATTCCTCAGCTATTCATCTCTTCCTTCAATCCATTTAATTGTCTTCATTGCTGTCCACATAGAGTGGTCTTACAGTCGGTTCTATCCGTTACACGCGGCCACACAACTGGGCGACAACAACACCATTGAAGCACTGGTAGTGAAGCACAAGTTGTCGCCCAATGAGACCGATTACGACTATTTGACTCCTTTACACATCGCCTGCTTCTCCGGTCACGTCTCTTGTGCTCAACTACTCATTCGATTCGGTGCTCAAATCAATGCCCGAAGCATTGATGGCGGAACACCTCTTTGCGGTGCCTGTGCTTCAGGTAATTACGAATGCGTCCAACTATTGATATCAAACGGGGCGGCAGTCAATCCGGTCCACTCACTCTCCACACCACTACATGAGGCGGCCTTTGCAGGTATGCCATCACTCATCACATCCATTACATCCCATTCCTATCACATCCTCATCACTAATCCCTAACTTATATTAGCACTGATTTAGTACTCAATTCATAACTTTTATGGCAATTATTTTGTTTTTTTTGCGTTTAGTGTTTGTTTGCATTATATTTTGGGTCAAATTTTAGTTTAATAATCGGTTTTATTTGCATTTAGTGTTTAAAATCATACGATATTTAATTGAAATGTGTTTTTCATTTGACTTTTAATGTACTTCTGGTAAACTGAATGGCATTCTTGTGATTCGTGTTTCACTGCCTTTACATTTGATGTCCAATACATTAGAATCTGTTTTTCTTAATCATTAATTACATAACTCTTATCAATAGTTCGCAAACTTTCAGTTCCTCTACAGTTACAGTAGATCTTCAGTAGTGTTAGAACAGACTCGTGAGTCTCAGTCCTTCCCAAACAGCCGGCGCTATCATTCTTGTGCTCAATTCAAAACTCCTCTAAAGAAATACATCTACTCTTCATCTGTCGCCTGAGGTATACCCAGGACTGCATTTAGTGTTTATTTGACGACAATTTTTATCAAAAGATACACAAAAATAAATGCATTCATTGATTGCAATGAAAATATTTAATAATTTTTACGCAAAATAATCATTAAAAGTGTTTTCATATTACAGGAGAAATAGATTAGAAAAAAGTTTATTTTAGAGTCAATTTCGTTATCGCATTCAAAAATTTTCCATTCATTTGAAAAGTTGAAGGATTTCTTCAGAAAAGAGTTAAATTAAGAGTTCTTTTGTTTAATGTCTTTAATGCAAAGTATTCATCAAATATTCAATTAACAGAACAATGAAATTAAGAAACATTTTCGTAAAGAGTAACTGAATTTCAAAAGTAAAGCCGATATTCTATTGCATTCTCTGTCTATTCTGAGACCGTTTTGGAGACATATTATCGTTTAAATGCAATTTTGAGTTATTATCCAAACAAATGTTTGGTCACAATGTCTCCCAACTCGTGAGCAATAAAAAGGAATTCTTTAATTTTGGTCCAAATTTTTTTTTAATTGAGAAAAAGGTTTTTTTGCCAAATGTATGGTTCATATGATGTGATGTCATATGTCTTGTAATAATATAATCTTGTTTTGGATGCAAATCAAAAATTCCAGTCAAGACTTGAAGTCAATGTTTTTCCCTCACTTTAGACCCATTTTTTGCAATGAAATCCCAATTTTAAAGTTCTTTTTGTTTATTTCGGAACCGAACGCAAAGTCAATGTTAAGGAACTATCAAATAAAGAGAAACTGAACACCAATTTTGAATGTTTTTGATTCTGTATTTGCTTTTTATGCGAAAAGTGTTTAATCCCGTGAATCATAATCCGAATCCATTTGCTCTCACTCTTTGACTTTTAATTCAAAACATTTTTTTGTATTATTTTTACTATAAAAACAAATGTGACGCGAATTTAGGATATTTTTAGTGATTAGCTCTTTAGTTGAGTTGAAGGACTTCTTATATGGTTTGTTAGGTTTTCACTCAAATCATTAGATTATCGGAAAAGAGATCCGCTTTTTCGCAAATGTTTTCTTTAGAGAACTTTCACTTTCACTGAGCGATCGCTTCTTTTATTTTCAAACCAAATCTTATTTTTTAAGTTTTCAATTCAACCACTGATTGATGGCTAATAAGAGTTGACTAACTCTTGAATTAAAAGTTTTCTGTTTAATAGAAATTTTTTATTCAAAACTAATTTTAAAAGATATGAAATGAATAGTTGAAGAATAAGAAGGCTTTCCTACCCTTCCATTCCATCCATTCATGATTTCCATAAATACTATCCATTAATTAAAATATAAAAAATGCATTTAACAGGAGATGTGGATTGTGTGGACCTATTGATAAAATGCGGGGCATTTCTAAACACATATGACTGTAATTTTGGGACTCCATTACACGCAGCCGTCTTCCAGAACCGTTACAAATGTGTGAGACGTCTACTACAGGCCGGCGCTAATGTAAACGCCACTAAATTTCATGAAACACCACTCCATTTGGCGGTCGCTATGAATCATATGGAAAGTGCATTCGAATTGATTAGATTCGGTGCCAATACTTCTCTAACTAATAATCAAAATAAAAAAGCCATCGATTTGTTAGTCACTAAAAGTGGACCACTTTTTGAAGCCCTCATATTATCTGAAAAACATCCGCCACTTCTTCAGGACCTCTGCCGTCGGGTTATGGTTAGGAACCAATCGCTTAAAAAACTCAATTCTTTCTATTATTTACCGCAATATTTGATTGATTTCATTGATTTCAATCTATAAATACATTTTTTATACCAATTTTTTGACAAAAAAAACGCATCAAATCTTATATTAAGAGAATTTTTTAATTTAAAAAATTTTGCGTTAATTTATTGGATTAAACGCTTGGCTTATAATATATTCGCGAATAAAAACTAATTGTGCGGACAGTCGTTATTTAGCATAGAATTGCATTTATATTCATATCACCACTACATTAGACAAACTGTAGATTTCCTGCAGATCTGTCGGTTTTATGGTTTGTTAGTTAGTTCTGAAAGTTATGTATTAAACACCAGAAACTAAGCTCTCATTTGTAATAATTGCGATAATTCTTGAATATTCTGGTTCTATAATCAGATAATTAGAGTAAATATAATCGAAAATCTCAACAAATGTAACGCTATTTTAATGTATAATAAGTTGTAATTATCACTGAATTTAATCAAATTGAGGCCATCAGTGGTGGTGACTAACTGTTGACAAAACTCTGGTCTCATTTCAGGCACTAATTCAGTGATAATCACCCGAAAAACAAAACAAATATTGAAGAAAATTAAAAAATTCTCACTGTTTTTAAAATAGACTTTGATTTTTAATAGGTTTTAAATATAAAATTTAATATAAAATAATTATTTTTGTATCAAATTGTATATTAAAATAATTGAAATGAAAACAACGATTTGTTTATTAAATATATTATTTCATTAATTCAATGATTAGAGTAGTGCTGAAAGACTAGAGTTATCCGAATAGAAAGCTATTAACCACTGCCTAAGCAATTGAGTCGATTCAACAGTCGATTGATTTCTATCCAAAACAGAGTTCATATTCTCTATTAAAGGCAATAATTCGACGAATGCTTTGTTTTTCTTCAGACTTTGGAGTTTACTTAGCGCTGACTTATACACAGAATTGAGTTCTGGACTCAAAGGACTCGAGCGAGTGATGCAGTCATTCAAATGTTTGATACCATGAAGTGATAGACAGAGTATCAAAAACGTACACCTATTCAGACGACAGACAACTAAATAAACAGGAGTTCCAACTAATCAGATGCCAATACAAACCTCTCTGAAAATGATTTTCTGTTTGTTCTGATGAATGATAGGAAGCCCTGATAGACAGTCTCCTCCACGATATCGAATAAATTCTTACAAAATCTTTGTATCGATTGAATCAATTCAATGGAATTCTCTTCGCTGTCTATCAGACTCTCACTGATTGTCAATACTTTAAACCAAAGCAATAGGACTTTCGACTCATTGTCAGCACTGAATGGAAAAAAATCTATTTTTAATACAATTGGATCAGAAATGGATACAAACTTTGGCTTCACTTGTGAGCACCAGTGCATGAAATTCGATAGAAAACGCTTTGAGTCTTCATTTGTCATCAATTTATTTAATAAATGTATGGTTAGAGTCAGCGCAGCATTTCTGGTAAGGGATGTCACCATAAAGTCGTCGGTATTGCCCGGGATTTGGAAAATTGGAACCAAATTCGAAGACTCGCCTAAAATAGATCAGAAATTACAATAAAAGAAACAATGGATTCAATAGTGTTTGTGACAAACCTTCGACACTAAAGTAATTTTGAATATAAGTCTCTGTAAGACATAAATAGCTGGCAATAGGTTTGACTGTAAGACACGTCGATTCAATCAAATCACAGATAATTTGGGGGCTTTCGAAGGTCAGACCAGACGCGTATTGATTGGTCACTATTTTTCTGATCTCTTCGTTATTCAAGTCATTCAAACATTTTAAAAGTTCGCCGAAAACTGCAATCCGTTCACGGCTTTCAATATCTGATTAATTTTTGAAAAAATATATATAATTTTTGCAAAATATTTAAATCAATTAACAATTGATTACCCGATTGTATGGTTGGCTTCAGGTCTTCAAAGCATTGATTAATAAACTTTCGAATTTCATTCGGATATTTGATAATCAAATCGCTTTCACCACAACTCAAATCCCTGATCAGAACGGAGACAGAGTTGGCGTAAAACTTGTGTTTTAAGAGCCAATCCTTATCGGAGACATCGCTGTCATTGGAAGAGATGAGACAAATCTGTTTGAGAAGACTTAAGAGAAAGCTATGACTCGTGTTATTCGCTTCAAAGAAATAAGACTTTAATTTGATTTCGCGAACAATGGCTTCAGAAATGGATTGTACTTTGGATGCAATCAATAACTCGAATGGAATGGATTGCAAATTGATTTCAATCTATAATATAAAACACATTAGTTTAACAATAATTTGTAACTTATTTTGAATTGAATTCAGTCCTACCGAACATTTGGCAGAAGAGAGGGAAACCATTGTATACGAGATGTGCTCTACAATTGTCGCCAATTGTTCCGCGTTTAGCGACTGGTTATAAAGAGTGTGTCTCCAATCGATTCGTGAAAACACATACGCTATGAACGGCTCAATTGAGTACTGGTCTTGAATTACAGCCTAACAGAGAGACAGACAGAAAGCTATTACTTATAGATCTAAGGATAAGGAAGAAAGATATGCATTCAATACCTCATACATAAGCTTAATGTCCACCAAATTGGGACAAAACTTATTCCAATTCAAAGTTCGTATTTTGCTTTCAATAATCACTAAATCTTTTCCGTCAATTGCTTTTGTGCTGATTATATAGGAGAGCACAACCTGCCAGACACAGGACAGGATGGATGACAGCATACCTGTGCACAACATTTAAATAATGAATGCAATTAATGATTCAAAAGTATGATCCAAACCTTGAAAGCATTCAATAAAGTAATTGATATTCAATAAAAACAATTCCCAAACGAATTTGAAATTAGAAGAACTGACGAAACGGGTCGACCGCTTCGGGAATAGCCATACATTCCAATTGTCAAAGAATGGTCGCCAGACGTTCAGTATATCGCCTTTGATTACAAAAATTATTATATTTTATAAATGAAAACACAATTGTCTTAATAGTTGTCATACAGGGAGGCATTCGGGAGTTGGTGTTCAGCCAACAAAACGAAAGCATTGAAAGTAAAGTCAGATATCTTTGGACATAAAGCTTGAAGTGATCCAGAAATTCGAGCGGAATCTCGCGATAGGCCTCCAGTAGAGCCGTTGATAAAAGGGACAGAATTTCGAATAGCTTTCAAAATATACAATCAATTAATTGATTCAATAAAATATTCAATTAATACCTCATTCGCTGTAAACAACGGCTGATTATTTGAATACTTTTTTAGCTCTAAATAAAAGTTTGAAAAATCGATGTCTTCTTTGGTGATAAAGAAACCAAAGGAAAGCAAAACATCGTTCCAGAGATAGGGCGCTATTGACAGGCCTTTCATTCCTGTTATAGACATTGTTTACAATTATCAAACAATTTATAATAATTGTAAGAATTGACTAATTTATTCAGAAATACCTTTGAGAAGAATCTGAAGAACTTCAGGCAGATATTGAGGATATCGAAAGATAATGGCGTACTGTAAGTGCTTTCGGTATAACTAATACAAAAATCTGATAAATATTTCTGAAATATTGAATAAAAAATCAAGTCTTACGCCGGAAACCATCAAATATTCATCTTTAGGTGTATTTCCAAACGAATTGAGAGCATTGCCTAATATTTCAATCAATTGTAAGCACTGTTCGTGTGATGCGTTTCGAAACCAAACCGAGACATCAAACTATTCATCAAATCATTCAAATCATTCAATGGATTCATTCAAAGCATTAGTTGAATGTTTTCATACTTTACTGAGTAATACAAACGAGACCTGAGCCGGAGTTTTGGTCAAATTGGTCTCAATCTGGCGATACATCTCAAGAAAACATTGGGGAGACGTTCGGGAGGGGAAGAGTCGCGGAGCCATATATTCTATTATTTTCGGGTGACTTAAAGCGGTCTCCAATACGAAAGCATTCGTGGAATCACTTCTTATTTCTGCGATCTTTATATTCGATAAATATTTCTAATTTATAACAATTCTATTTATATAAGAGTTTAAAGAGCCTACCGTTCCTAACGAGTCGAGCAGATTATTGAGCACTTGTTTAGAGGGAGGGTAGAGATAATTGGTGTCATTCAGCCACGAAAGCAAAGCCCCTAAAAGTGATCTTTCGATTTGATTGTCTTCACTTTGAAAATCAAAGGACTCTATTAAACGACTGCAAAATATTGGAAATAATATTCGGTTAAAGTATTCATTCATTCAAAACAATATTTCATTTACGGAACGCTTTTCTCTATGAAAAGTGAGGCCAAAACCACTTTATTAGAGGGCGTGTCGACCAGTTGTGCCATTATATTCTCGAAATCAATTCTATTTCTTTCAATTGATTTCAATGAATGTTGATTTAGTGTCGCTTCGATGAACTGATTTATTAAAATATAGCAAATATTTCAAAATTTTTATATAAAATAAATAATAGAAACAAAACCTCAATAGTGATAACTGCGGGTCCGGAGCAACCATTCGGGTCGTACTTATCTTTCTCGCAATTAATCTTTAGTTTTGTCTAAAAATAATCGACATTTAAATGATATCTAAACGCAAACATTTAAGACTCACTTCTTTTCTAATATTATGGTAGAGATCGGGTAAGCATTTCATCAAATTTTGATTTAAATCATCAAATTTATGCAAAAGACTTTCAAAAAATCTATAATAAAAGTTATAAATTTGAGAAATGAATGGATTGTTAGAGCAAAACATACTTCGCTTCCTCTAAGACCACTCGAACGTTGTGTTGAATTAGCAAAAGAAGAGCTGAACTGTCAGTAATTGATTGAATATCTATATTGAATGACTCGATATTGGATTTCTTAACTTCTGGCGCCTTAACAGACGATTCTTCTAAAAAATATCGTAATTATTAAAACAAACCGTAAAAATGTAAAAATAAAAAAGTAAAAATGAATAAAACTGACCCTCAATTTGCAATAATTTTTCATCAAAATTGTTAACAATTTTCGATATAAGAGAAGTTGAATGCAATTCAATCCAAGAGTTGTAATGGTTTGAGGCCTCCATTTCAATGCGTTTCCAATTAACGTATTGTTCAGTAAATTGAGAGCTATTTGTGTTAGCGATCGCACATTTGAGCAGATCTTTCAGATATTGTGGCGGAAGTTCTTCTGTATTGACAAACACTTCATGAAGCTGTGAATCTTCTAACCATAGTATGTAAGCCCTGTATAGTTTAGTCAAACGGTCGTCCATTGCATTCGATTCACTATTATTCGGGTCACTCGATAGCCATAGTTTGTGATGAAAATCAATCAAAGAATTTAATTTCATTATCAGTTTTTTCCGCACATCTTCTCCAATGAGTTTCAATCCAATAGAACGACTCGAATCAATACTCGTGAAGAATAATTGAAAGAATTTAAACCAAACAATTGGTTCCAAATCATTAGGCGGTTTGGCTCCAGTAGCCAATACTAGCGCCGCCCAGGCGTTGATCGGTATTAAAGACAATGGAATGCCTGAACAATTGTGTTTCTGACAAATTGACTAAAATATTCAATTAATATAAATAACATTTAGAAGGCTTTGAGAATTAAGACAAACCTTAACCACTAATTCTAAATTGGGTTCAGAATTAGAAGAGATTTCGTGAACAATGTCTTCCCATAGCTTCTCAGTTCTTATGGCATCGGATTCGATGAGAAACAAACCAAGAAATACATTATTCGGATGTTGTTTATGAATTAAGTGCAAAGGAGTAATCCATTCGCACTTCTTGGCCGAACCGGATCCCCACCCGAACATCGATGTAAACCACCCAGAAGTCGGTAATTTCCAGGACTGGATGTCATAAGGATTTTCACTCAAATATTTCAAATAAATCTCTTTTAGATTTGGATCCAAATACACAAAGAGTAGAATCCTATCAAAGATGTAAGCGATTTGTTGTACTCTAGAGTGAGTGGAACTAAACCAGGAGTTGGCGTGAGTTCTCAATATAGAGCCGATCACTTCAAATAGGATTTCAGTCCAACAAATCAAAAGTTTTAATTTGTTTTGTTTGTCCGAAAGTTTCGATAACTGATAGCAAACCATTGAAACCAATTCTGTGTTGTGTTCGACAAACAGTTGACTCAAAAGATTAATTAGTTTTGGACTCGAAATAAGTGTTTCGTATTGTTTCAGATGGAAAGGTATGAAACTATTTAAGACATGAAGTGATGGAATGTTGTGCTGATTAGTGAGCAATACTTCCAATGATTCAATGGATTTGTCCATTGAATTACTGTATAAAAGGAAATGTATTTTTAGAAACGGAAGAAAATATAATAAAAATGGAAATACTTTTGTCCGAAATCAGTCATAATTAGTGCCAAATAGATAGCGAATGGGTTTTCTTCTTCAAGTCCTCTACAAATAGGTATTAGATTTGTATCGAAATTCAGTTTAAGAATATTTTCTTTGTCTTCAGTTTTTTCCGAATTGCTATCGAATATAAAATCCCAGTTCTGGTCAACAGTTTCGAGTGAATGCAACTTCAATGCAATCAATTGATTCCAAACCCATTTCGTGAAGTCATTCGAGTGAACAGATTTGGACAATGAGAGCAAACTTTCGGACCCAAAGTGTTTGGAATTACTGTTTTGCAAATCCTTTGGACTCTTCAATAGGTTGTGTGCATTGATTGTCGCGAATAAATCCAATGAAAGTTTTTGATGTTTTTCTAATTCTATAAATAATTTCTTAGTTTTGGAATCGAAAGACCAGTTGAGTCGCGAGAATATGATTCTCGAAATTCTGTTCAGCAAATGCTCGATTGGATAAGCGATTATCCATTCAGACAACAGGTCTATGTCTTCTACCGTTGGATTCCATAAATTTAGCGGCAATTCGCAGAACAAATCAATACATTCCTAAATATTTAATAACTTAATTAAAACTGATTTCTAAATATAGATTAAATACAATTTCTGACCTCATTATTGGAGTCGTTGTCTAAAAGTTTGCGAATAAGTACTCCAAACAAAGAGTTGTATCGCGTAATCAATTTAACGACAATTTGTTTGCCTTTTTCTGTCATTTTATCACTTAATTGAGGCGTTTGTAAAGAGATCTCAAAAATTTCTTTAATTATTGCGGAAATAAATTCAAATTCTGATCCATTCCTCGAAATGGACATATTGTAGAGCAAACACAACAGATTCTGGGATTCAATTATTGTCAAAGAATTTAATTTTTCTTTAAACAAATACTGAACCGTCACTTCTTGGAACTTATTCTTCCAATAGTTGACACTAAAGTAAGGACAAAGACCTCCCAATTCGTCCAATTCATCCCTTCCATTGTTGTAGACAACCCACAGGATGTGCCACATCATGGCCTCAGTCACCCCATCGAATGGAAACACCGATAAGAAAGTCCAAACTCCCTGTCTATTAGTCGTCAAAATAGCAACCATTGATCGCAACATAAAGTGATCGAATTCGACCTGAAGTCGAAGAATCATCGCCTGATCGTTGGTAAAGAACTCTGTCTTACAATTGGCCCAAAGGTCAGACACCGCTAACACCGTTCGTCTGTTTAAATATTAAATTAAAATTTCTATTCTTTAAACTAAAATAATAGGTAATTACCTAATCATTGAACTGATATAAGCCGTCAACTCTTTGAATCGCAAACAATTAAAACTATGCAATCCTTGTCTTAAAATTTGAATTAATTTTGTACTGAAAGCCAATAGTTTAAGCATTTTTAGTTCAGCCGCTTCTCCGTAAGAATTACTGTTTGAGATGTCTAAACAACACCAATAAAAACAATTAAGAATTGGATATAACGTTATAATCATATATTTTATAAGACATAAAAACTAATACCATTAGAGTTCTTATTCATTGCCGCAAATTTCAAGACATCATTAAATGGTATTTGTTTTAAAAGGCGAATCACATCTAATTCAGTGATTTGTTGGTAACTATTAGTCACGTCTTCGCCCTAACGTATAAACGAAATCTTAATCTTATTTTTTAAACACAAAATCTATTCAAACTATACATTCATATCCGGGTCAACCAAAAGCCAGGTCTCGTCTGGACTTATACTTCTCTTTTTGTCAATATTTGCGATTCCGATAAACTTTTCGCGCAATCTATAGAATCGCATAATTAATGGAAAAGTAATTAAAAATGTTTTCATTACTTGATTGGCGATAAAATAGTTGACACAAGAGTTACGCAATGATTCATATATTGCGTCGCGAGATCAGAGTCACTGACAGACAATGGATTTGGACATTGGATCAGACATGTGGACCAAACGGAAGAACCGGCCGCACATCGAAGCACGTGATTCAATAGGAATAAATGGTCCACCAATTCGGCAATCGATAGGAATTCAGCCGACTATTAGACACAAATTAATTGATTAAAAGAGTGATCAAAGAAATACTAAGCAATGCATACAATATTCAAAAGCCAGTTGAGAGTGATTTTAATGAGTTCTTTGTCTCTCAATATCAGACATCGCCTCTGATAAGCAAAAAGGGCTGAAATGGCGTTTCGCAAGAGTTTTGATTTCAATTCAATGTCTTTTTCATTAATGATTTCAATCATAAAGTTCTCGATTTCGAGGCGAACCAATTGAGACAAATAATAATTAATGCAATTATCGTTAGAAACGTATTCCTTGAGCTGAAGAAGACTTTTCTCTAAATTCTTCAGATTCTCGTTATTGAGAACTGATTCCTGATATTTATGGACGGCTTCGACAACCCGTCCATCTGTGCAACGATTGGAGCGAAGGATTGACTTATTGTTCAATTGCCAAACCTGTTCCTGAAGTGTCGGACAAAAGGCATTCAATTCCTCCACTTTATTGTTTGTGTCGCTATGTCTTTGTCGACACTTCTCTAACTTAACCAACAGTTCATACAAATGGTTTGAATCCATTCTCTGGTTTTGCTGTCATTTAAAACAAAAATCAATTGATTAGACATTAAATGAAATGAATGGCAAATAATGTGTTAATCAATACCTCAACGAAACGGTCAATCAATTCATTGTTTTCATCCAATTCTGGATTATTATAGAGAGACAAGAGTTGGCATTCAGTGAACGGACGGATTGTCCGCAATTTGTCCACCAATTGGTGGCAATCACTTGAAGAGAGCGATTCCGTTGAATCCATTGCAAAAAAAACTTTTATTTAATTTATTTAATCATTACTTAAATACAAAAACACTTTTAGAGCGTATATCAGATTAAAAGACAATATTTAGGAGTATTTGCAGTAAATGTAAACAAACTTCTGGAGAGTCTGTCAGACAATCACATGATTTCAATACAATTTCGCAATACTTCTCAACACTTCTCTCAACATTAGGCGACGAACACAACAATCGTCTCATATGTCGGGGTATTTCAACATTTCACTCATCAGTCATTCAATTCACTAATCATTGGCTAAGAGTTTAAAGGGATGTCTATAAACATGAGTCCTATAAAGTGTAACACTATTTGTGAGTGAGAGTGAAAGGGACTGAATGTTTGTGTTTAAATGTGTGCCAAACCTGTCATCCCTTCACTTCAATAATGGTTTGCATCCAATCATCAAAACTTGTTATTTATTTAAATCTATTTTCTCAATAAATCCAATAATTATTTTACATTTTAATCCATTATTTTATTAATTCAATTATAAATCCATTACTAAATGAGTGGAAAAAATCTTTGCAAAAACCAAAATAATTACAAAAATAATAAGCATTTCATTGAAAGCATGGATCGAAAGCTTTAATTTTGAAAAAATATTTTCCAAATAAAACCCCAAAAAAAATAAATGGCATTCAGTTTTAGGGAAATATTTTTTGTATTGAAAGTCAGCTGTTTTTCAATTAATAATTAAATTAAATACAAATCTGTTTATTAGTGAACCCGGAGTTCAAACCAATTAAATCCTATTTATTCATAAATGCAATTATTTTTATCTCAAATTACGCTAAAAATCAATTTTAATGCAATTAATTTCAGTGAAAAAATTTGTTCATAAAATGCTTTCATGAAATGCAATGATATTTCATGAAAGAGTGGTATTATTTCTAATTTAAATCAATTGATAAGAGTTTTGATTTATTACTGAATGGATTGCAAATGAAAATCAATTATGAAATGAATGGCAAAAGTATTTTAAACATTAATTTGATTGCAATTTAGATGAAAATTATTATATTTCGGGGAAAAATCGGTCAAATCTTTTGGAGAAAAAGTGAGATTTAGTTGAAAATCAAAATTCCCTCAAATGTTGTCTTATTTTTTAGTCAATAATAACGACAATTAATGTAAATTTTATTTTTAGTAAATATCTTATATTTAATTGAATTAATTAATTATTTTTATAAATTATATGTATTTTCTTTATAATAAAGTATTATTTGATTTTAAATCAAGAATTTTATTGATTTAT
>JAQIYF010000129.1:0-13590 GCA_034700865.1 Oribatida sp. Gr-Ori-00025
CAAGAATATATTTATAATTATTTGATTAAATTCATGGGAAAAACACTTCAAATATATATTAATGAAAACCAAATGTTGTTTTGTTTTTAATGAGTTATTCAGCGCCTGATGACAGTGGATGTGGGCGTCAGGTCTTCCCATTGAATCGGTTCAGAATCGGGAGCGGATATAGACGGCCGCCACGTCGTGCTCACTGTAACCCAAATGCTTTGCGTGTTTGAACACCTCATTGGTTGAGGCCGTGATAGGGATCGGGTGTTCGTATACCTCTGCCAACTGTAACGCTAAGCGGAGATCCTTTTGCATATGCGTTAACGGCATTTCAGTGGCGAACCCGCCGTCAATCATAGCCTTCCCTTTCGATATCAATGTCTGACAGTTAAGGGGAGACAGGGATAGGATTTCCAATAAGTCTTTCTGTGATAAACTGGTTCTGTCGGCCAACGCCATGCTCTCGGCCAGTGACCCGATTAGGTTCCCGATAAGCATGGATACAACCAAATTCATTTTGGAGGCGTCGCCCACCTGTGAACCCAAATAGAAGGCATGTTTGCTAATGGCCTGAAAGCATGAATTGCATTCATCGAACAGCGACTTATCGCCGGCCACTATAACCGTCAGATTTCCTTCTTCTGCCTGAAGTTTACCGCTGCCTATAAGAGGCGCCTCCAAATAGCGCCCCCCTCTGGCCAGTATGGCCTCAGATATATCATTACTGGTGTCCGCGTCTATTGTTGTCATCTCAACGTAACCTTTTGTCGATCGGATTTCGGCCAGAATTCCACAGTTGCCGAACACTATCTCTTTGACGGCGTGCGGGTCAGCCAAACACGAAAATATGATGTCAGAGGCGGCCACGACATCGGCCGGAGTGGTCGCTTTCACGGCACCGGCTTTTACAAAGTCTTTGCATTTGCTCGGAGTTCGGTTCCAGATTGTGACCGAATGGCCAGAATTTAGTAAATTCTTGAGAAGTCTTTGACCCATAAGTCCTAAACCAATAAATCCAAACTTCAGACTCGACGGCCTAATAGTCTTAGCTTTAGCTGAGATGGCCTTCAGGTCTACTTCGGGCGTATCGTTGGTCGCAGTGCTGTTCGAATCGAGAAGATATTGTGAGGTTCGGGCCAACAGATTACGAGCGGCGGATTTGGCCGGAGATTTGGTGGAGGACTGGGAGTTCAGGTTCTCTTCAGTGGAACCAGTTTTGGTTCGTTTAGTGGGCGGGCGTTCAATGTCTTCATCGACAGCGGCGGGGGTCGAGGACTTGGCTTTTCCGGCCTTCGACTTGAATGGAGTCCGACTGTAATCTCTTTGAGTGGTCGTAGGGGTTGTCGACGAAGAGTTGGCGGACGCGGAGCTCACCTTCTCTTCGGACTTATTACCCGTAAAAATGGTTGCAATCTCTTCATCAATCGATGGAAGGTTTGAACCTTTAATGCAAACGACAAATGAATTCAAATTATATTTAACGTTACATTAAAAACAAAATGAATTAAAAACAAAAATCAAATAAAAAACAAAAAAAATACGACAAAAACAAAGAACAAAAATGAAAAACTGGTGCAAAAGTCAGTGCTTTTTGTATTCATGTGATGAATGCAAACCTTTATTGTCTTCAGTTTTGAGTCCAATGTCTTTGTCTGCACTCTTATCAGTAGAAACAGTGTTGAGATTATTGTTAGACAAACCGATACCTGTGTTTGGAGTGTTGTTCCCAGGGGTGGGTCCGCCGCCTGTGTCTCCCGTTTTGATGAATTCCTCGATCTTCTCAATCGCTTCCTTAAAGGCGTGACTTTTATTTAGTTTACAATTTTGTTCTTTGAATTCCACGTATGGTTTGATAGCGTCCTCTTGAATCCAACCGAAGTTATTGGAACCGAAGAAGTAAACGCATTGAATCGACTTCTGGCGCAGATTTCCCGGCGGTTTGGGTGACCTTAAGTTGGTTTGAGAGCCGTCCACTATCTTCCCGGGCCAGGGACTGAACCCTTTCATCTTCGCCCACACCAGGTCTCCGATCGCAAACTTCGGGCCCGCACTCGAAGACATGTTTGTCGAACAGTTGTTGACCACTTGTCACCACTTTATTCGGTTGTTTTGACAAAATTATTGTCCAATTGATGGCTCTTTCGGTGAATAACCGCTGTTTTGGTGTTTTGGCGGAACAATAGATGGAAAGCGAAACCAAAATGGTTGACAAGAAATGCCGCCGTTTGGCAACCGGTTAGACATCTATACCAGTAATCACGTCCACAATTCATACTTCAATTACTTTATTCATTTTAAATCTATTCACCAATTATTTTACTATTTTATTCATTCATCACAATTATATTAATCTATTTAATTAATTTAATATAAAACTATTTCATTAATTACTGTTAAACTAATTTAAAATCTCAATTAAATTTTTATAAAGTGTGCCGTAATTTATATCCATTTAAAATTACGATTTTTAATTATTTCTCACTATTTAAAATGTGTTTTTAGCATTCAATTTACAAAAGCAATGATCTGACATCTGATTGGTTGTGTAGTTAACCTGTTTTTAATTCAATCACACCTTCTATTGAATGAGGACTTTGAGTCTAAAGGGCTTAACTGTGAGACAGAGTTATGTTATTTTGAATTTAGTGCTAAATAGCTGTCACGTCATCTCTTTTAGAATTTAAATAAAATTCATTACATTTATCATAATTTGAGCCCAATTTAGACGAATTAAAGCGATTTTAATGAAATAAAAATCATTTAAATGACAAATAATATGAAAATCATTGAGAAATATGTTTGAAATATAAACCATAAGAACCATAGAGAGTGTCATAACAGTAGAGGTAATGGTTTTAATAACTAGTGGGCGGAGTCTAACCAATAGGGAGTCATTCTATTGCCGACAAACTATTGAATTTTTGGTTCAATTTCTTTACTCCTAATACAGGTTAACCTCTTTATAGGAAATTAGTTAATGTTATGAAAACTTTTAATTCATTAAAACTTTTTATTATAAACTGATTTACCGATCAGTTAATTGAAACAATTTTTTGGAATAATTTTTTTTAAATAAATTTTTATTAATTTGATTGAAAGTCATTTGCGTTGCCGTTAATTAGTTTGGTTTGAGTTTTGTTTGTTTGCAAACTCTTGTGAAAAAAGTTTTTGAATATTTGCGAAAAACATTAGATTTTTGTTTAAATATTTGTTTAATTGAAACTAATCTGACATCCGATGAATGTTTGCCTCAATTGATATCAATTAAGCCATGGGTTCACAGAATAAGTGTTGTCTTCCGATCATTAGTTGGGTTCAGAAGATAGCACTCTATGAGACCAAAGCCGTCAGTCTTTCTAATTATTGTTCAGTTCTTGGGTTTGATGTCTAATCTTAACCATTATTTTACTGTCATTTCAGAGACTATTCATAATCGGGTCCAACAATACTCAGACCCGATTCAGAGTCTTGAAGATCGATAGGACTGAAGCTAAAGAACTGAATGTAATCGACGATAAACTAGAGTACAATCAACAGGAGATTCGGGAACTCTTAATAATGGTAGACATCGGTAACAGACCCGCAAAATCTAACGCCCAGTCGGGTCTCAACCGAACCATCTCTGCGTTCGGAATCGTAGGGTTTATCCGATTTCTTGAAGGCTTTTACTTAATTCTCATTACTAAGAGACGACGAGTGGCACAGTTGGGTCACCACTCCATCTATAAGATAGAGGACACTCAGATGGTCTACATTCCCAATGAAATCGATAAATCAAATCACGACGAACTCAAGTATTATAAGCTCTTCCAGAACGTAGACCTCTCCTCAAACTTCTACTTTAGTTATTCATATGAATTGACCCATACTTTGCAATACAATCTGAGCCAAACTCTTCTCCACAACCCCTCCAACAAAAATCAGAATTCCTTTGACACCCAAACTGTTTGGGAGTCTTCTTGTGATTCCGATGATTCCAATACTAGTAAAGGAGAGGTGTATTCGGGAGGCGTTAGAACTAAACCCAACTATAAGTTCGTATGGAATGAGTATTTATTACAATCACTGGATTTACATCCGGATTGGGTGATACACATATGTCATGGGTTTGTCGGTCAGACCAATATCTCAGTGTATGGCAGACCTATATATCTGACACTAATAGCCAAAAGATCTCAGAACTTCGCCGGAACCCGGTTTTTGAAACGGGGCGCCAATTGTGAGGGCGATGTCGGCAATGAAGTGATTACCGAACAGATAGTACACGACGCGAGTGTTTCATCATTTAGTCAGGGCTTCTACACATCATTCGTTCAAATGCGTGGTTCGATTCCCTTGTATTGGTCTCAAGACATCTCCAAAATGGTCCCGAAGCCCACCATTCAGTTGGATGTAATGGACCCGTTCTATGAAGTGGCCGGACGTCACTTCAATCAATTGCTTTACACATACGGCTCGCCATTAATTATCTTAAATTTGGTTAAAAGACGTGAACAGAAACCACACGAAAGTGTTTTAAGCAATGAATTCATAGACACTGTTAAGTATTTAAACCAATTCCTGCCCCCAAACCATCAAATGGATTACATTGGGTTCGATATGGCGCGCGTCAACAAACTAAAGGACGCGAATGTGATGACCCGATTGGCTGAGATCGCATACTATACCCTCAAACAAACCGGACTATTCCAGAGCAAAGCCACGTGTCTTAACTCACAATCCAACCGGTCTTTCATACAGCGCGACAAACGAACTATTGGTGGACTCCATCTGAGTTGTGGTCGTATACTACAGACGGGTATCGTTCGCGTCAATTGTGTCGACTGTTTGGACCGAACAAATACGGCTCAGTTTGCTTTAGGCAAAAAGGCGCTGGCCTTTCAACTCTATGCTCTTGGAATTCTGCCCAAACCGGAACTGGAGTTTGAGTCCGACACCGTTCGGATGTTGGAAGAGCTCTATGAAGACCACGGCGACACTCTGGCCCTACAATACGGTGGCTCTCAGTTAGTCCATAGAATCAAAACCTATCGAAAAATAGCTCCGCTTTCCTCCCATTCCAGAGATATAATGCAAACCCTTTCGCGCTATTATAGCAATGCTTTCTCTGACGCAGAGAAACAAAATGTTATGAATTTATTTCTGGGAGTATTCAAAGTGACTAAAGGGGAACCCATTTGGAACTTATATACAGACTTTTATTTGCATAACTCCCTGGCCAGTGGAAGGATATTGAATGGAAGTAATTCAAAGAGTTATACGAAGTGGTGGAGCAATGAAACGGCTAAAAGTCTACCGCGTTCTGCACTGGAACTGCAAAAAGGAACTCCTAATTCATTGATTTGCTTGACTCGCCAGTCATTCCATGACGAGCGCACAGATGGCTATTACGAACAGTATAGGCCTTACGAGTTGACTGTGTTTGCAGACACCCTGTCCTTCAATATTCCCAACAGTTGTAAAGACTTTATGCCTAACTTTACCGCAAATTACAGTCCATTTACGGTTCGGTGCAGACCTGGCAAACGAAAAGAATCACTTATGGGTTCAAGTGGTTCCAAACTCCCGCCACCGAACCCATCGCTCTCTGGTCGGGCGTCCACCTCATCCACTAATAGCAGTGCCAGTGAATTGGAAAGCGATTCAGACGGAGAGGACGACCCGACCACTGATTTTGTCATTTACTGCGGAGACAATTCTGATGCTGAAGACTCGTCGCACAGCTATGCCTTTGGATCACCCTTTCGGACATCAGATATTAAATCAGATTCTGAACGAAAATACGGGCCATTAATGAAAGCACCCGAACAAAAGTCAGTCGATCTCTACAATAATTATATAAATATCGGACAAAATGCCGGAGAATTGAAGAAATCGATTGATAATAAAACCAATAAATTATTTGTAAATTCGAGCGAATATTCTGACACTTCTTTCGCTGTGAAACCGCCGAAAGTCTCCAAAACTAGTTTAGAAGTCTATAAACAGTACATCCTTTTGGGTCAGACGGGTGTCACTAAAGTGTCCAATAATTCATTAGATTTGTATAAAAATTATATTAAAAATAGGGATAAAATGAATGAATAATTTTATATCCATTTCTAGTCCAGACCCACAAAAAAAAATTGTTTTAAACATTAAATTAAATAATTGTTATGTTTTACTATTAATTTATTAATCAAATAATGAATTTGAGAGTATTTTGTTCTAATCAATGAAAACAATAAAAGTTTTAAAAATCTGAAAAATAGAGTAAAAAGTTATGATTCGTTTTAATGTCAAAAAAAGTCTTCAATTATTTGTTTCAAAAATGAATAAAATAATAGAAAATTAAGCAAAGATTTAGATATTGTTCTGATCGATGAGTTCGCTGTTGAGATGTGCCGGTTCTTCGCCTAATTTAGTGACAATTTATTAACTCATTAATGATATCGCGGTTTAACTTAAAACAAATTTTTTAAACATTCAATAATAATAAACTATACAACAAATCAAATGGGATTTAAATATAAATAATTAAATTTTTAAATATCCTCTTTTCCTACGCCGACGCTTCTGTCTGTCCGGTGTTATAATTCTGGCCGTCCTATAGATACGAATGGGCGACCGAACTCTTGTCGATCGGCCCGTCTCTTCATTCTCTTCGTCATTGAAATCAATGGACCCCTCATTAGTATTGTCTGAATTGTCTTTAGTATCCAATGAATCGTTTGGATCATTAGATTCCTGGTCTGGTTCTGTGGCTTCTGTAGTGGTGGCCGTCAAAGGCTCTGCGCTCTCCTTAAGAGTTCCGCTTCTTTTAACGGTTTCCACGGAATCACTATTTGTTGAGATTCTCTTTGATTCCCAATTGTGGTCATATATGTTCTCATTCAGTGGATAATGAGTAACACTGTCTCCGCACTGGTATGAAAAAATATTTGTTTTTAATATTTTTTAAATATGTTATAGAGTGTGGTATATAAGGGATGACTGACCTGGACGTTATGCCACCAATCGCATACAAACAACTGCTGGTTAAACATCGTTCCGTTCGGACACAGGAATGAGTTCTTTCGACCTCCCGTTTGGCAGATATGGAATACCTATTAAATACAAATCCAGTTATAAGTGATATAATAGCTGTGAAAAAAATTTCTAATCTATTCAATGGCTTTCCGTTTTTTCTCTCGACAACTATTGAAATCAATTATAATTACAATTATATGAACAGCTAATCAACAGAATTAGAGTTGAGAAGTGTTTTGTCTTAAAAACGAAAATCTAATCAAACGGTTTGACTCGAAAATTGTGTGAAACAGAGCTTAGAATTAATAAAACCTTTTTGTAATTGACTCTCATTTAAGTTTGAAATAACAATCAGACGACTAGTGCTCTGCATATGTGATAGTCATTAATAATTATGTGTTTTTTCAGATGTAATTACATTTTAAATATTAATTCAATTTCAGTGAAGACCTACATATCATTGGAATAATAATTAAGTTTTAAAACAATTAGAACTTCTGTTGGTTTGCAAACAATTTTTTTCTCGTTTAGTCTCACATAATATAACTTTAGGGCAAAGAAGAGAATTTAGTGAAAAGTGTTTCTCAAAAAATGTATCAAATGTTTTGAAAACATGTAATCTTCTGAAGAAAAGCCAAATTATTAATTATAGGCTATTCTTCATAATTGGTCTCAATTTGTTTGCGGACATTAAGGGAATCATAACTTATATTATTAATAAAAATTTCAATTAAAGAGAAACCGAAAAAAATAAGAATTGCATTAATATAACAAATACTATATATTTTTGATTTCCTTAAAAAATTTTCTGAAAATTATTTTCACTAATGAAGTCGTTTTGAAAATGAATTTTTAAATGCATTAGAAGTTAAGACAATAAACTGAACTCAAAGAGTGGATTGTATTCTAAAACTTGTATTAAATAACATAAAGACTATAATTATGTTCTGAGAGAAAGCTTTAGAGATAGAGAACAATGAAAGAGAACTGGTTTTTGTCTCATACTTGACACTGGGTCTCGACATCAGCGTAATAACCGGGCCATTCATGGGTTTTACAGTCAAACCCTGTCTTCGGTATTGTTGCAAACGTCGGGTAATCAGTTCCGGGACTGCCGGGTAAGGCGTCCTCTAGTCTACCACTGAACTGACCGTCGTCTTCATCATCACGTGCTGTCTGTCGGGCAAACTTTGGCTCTTCGGCTGGTATTTCATTAATCAGTTCTGGCGAGTCTTCTACCCGTTCGGGCAGTTGTTCTCCTCCTCCTCCCTCATCGAATTCTTCGTCTTCTCTCAATGGTTCGGCCCTTTCTTCCATCGGAACGTCAGCCCAATCGCGACTTTCAGGCTCTTCATAGTCTAAGCTATCGCTGTCGACCCAACTGCCCATTCGGTGCTGTTTCTTGTTTGGGTTCAAATCGTCATTTGGTTTTGAAATGTTAGGTAACGTCTGTTTAGGTCGACTCGTTGTTTGGAAAGTCGGTTCTCTGAGCGGTTTGTTAGCATTAGAAGTAATTTGCGGTCGAGTAGTGTCTGTAAATCTATAAGTCGTGTATTCAACAGACGATCGGGTCGTGGGTCTGGTTGTGGATCTAGTGAGTGGTCTAACTGTAGTTCTTGTAGGAGTGGTTGTTGGTCTGGTAGTGGTTGTGTCGTCAAAATCTTCTTCCGTGTCTTCAAACGGTTCTTCAACGCTGTCCTGGAGTTTCTGATTTCGTGGCTTTTGATCGTTTGAATGAGTGATCGAAGAACGCCACCCGAACTTGAGTTGCGCTGAAGGAGTTGTGGAAGAGTTTGGCTTTTGGGCCACATTTCTAATATCATTGGCAGGAGTTTTGGCTGTATTTGAGGTTTTGTCTGGTTTTGCAGTCGTTTCGAACATAACATTGAATTTAGGTTTCGAAGACTTAACCAAATCGTTACCCAATCTGGTGGTGGTCGGGGTCTGTTTGTCAGGACTTCTTGTAACCCCATTACCAGAGTTTCTCGAATAATCATTTCCAGAAGTAGTGGCATAAGTATTGCCATTATTTCTGGTAAAGCTGTTGACGGCATTCCTAACATATCCGTTACCAGAATTGTCATCACCTCTGGTGACGCTCTTCTCTTCCAGATTATCCATATTAAAGATCTGTTTCGCCAACTTATTCAGTCTCTCTCTGTCCTTCTTCTTAGAGTCTGGGTCTTGAAAATTAAGATTAAGTACGCGATCTGTCTTTGGCTCCTGAGAACTGCCATTTGAATTGGAGACCACTTTTGGCTTATTATTTGAATTATTATTATTGTTGTAATTATTTCTATAATTATTGTTATTATTATTATTGCTGTTATTTTTGTTGACATTTCTCGCACTACTGAACACCTCTTTCATTGTGGACTTAAAGGGTTCGTCCTTTTTGTTGTGGGGATTCCAATCACTTCTAACCCATTGTCGGGACATCTTTTCTCTTTGAGCCGAATCATCGCCCAATCTATTCCGTGTCGATCCCTCATCAATAGCACTGCTGGAGTCTCTAAACACATGTCGCACTGGGACGTCATCATCCCATTCCGTTTCAACAAACCGTTCCCTCACTGGCTGGTTATCATTCCATGTCCTATCGAAATCTCGTCTTCGGGCGTAACTCTTTTCCCAACTTCTGGATCGAGTCCTTTCGGGAGTACTCGTGATATCGTCGCCATCGAAGGCAACACTACTTCGTTTGATCGATCGGTTAGTCGTTTCGGCAGTGATTTCCGGAATATTTTTATCGTCTATAGTAGTCCATTGGCTCTTCTGCCGCGCTTCCAGTCTTGTCATCAAATTATTCCACTAAAACATAGAAAACATTTTTTCAGAAGAGCATAAACTGGAGTTAAAAACAATTAACGAAAAGACTAACCCATTGTTGGTCTGATTTAGGACTACAATCGATGTATTGATTAATTAGGAGAACGCAGAGAATCACCGCTAATGAGGAGCTCCGATGCATCCTCTCTGTGGTGAGTGATTGCCTGAGAATTTGAAATTCAATGGTAAGTAAAACATTAGAAAACGGCTAATAAATCACAAAATAATGATCACATTTCAGATACAATCAGAAACTTGTAAACCCATTATCAGTAATATGAGTGAAATCTATAGAACTGTAACGAACTGTAAGGCACTTCTGAAATGATACACATATTATAGGGAAAAGACTTACACTTTTAATAAATAGGTTTATAATTATAGATTCAAAGCAATAATTTTGATCTTAAAAGTGTGTTATAATTAAAACCCATCACAACATTCACAGTGAATGTGAAATATAAAAAACTTATTAAAATCACATTAAAACTAAAGCAATAATTTTCACATCTATTGATAAGCCGTAAACAAAATTAACATTTAATGCAAAATATATGCATTGCTATCAGAAAACACAACAATCAGACGGACATTAAATAGAAATCTGAAAACTGGATGTAAGAAAAGAAGAGTTAAACTGAATGTTAAAGAAATGAAACGAAAAAAAACTGTTATTCTCTAAGAGATGAGACGTTAGCCAAGAGTTAGAGTGAATGCGAGTGAATGGGTCTTTATATTCAGGTCAGTTATGTATTGTATAATTAAATGTGTGGAACAACAGGTAGGCTATGAAACAAGTGCTTCACCACAACATAAGAAGCTATACATATTTCGCACGACAATTAAAAGTCAACTGCGCTCTCCAGCGCTCTATTATACGGGACAGTCAGACAAGAGATAGCATTTCACTAACGATCCAGAGATGAGTTTCATTCAAAAGTTCGTTTTCCGGGGTTTTAATTGTAGCCATAGTTATAGGGCAATAGCATTATATTAAATTTGTACGCCTGTCCACCACTCATACCATTATTATATGATAACTGTGCGCCTACTGTTGCTGTACTTTCTCAATGACGCGAAAATTCTCTTCACGACTAATGTATTCAAGTTTAGAATTAAGACAATTATCAGAACCACTAATTCATTCGTTTTATTATTTCTTGTTTTTTGTTATAATTTCTTTTATATTTTTATTTTTATATTACAATTACTGACAATTATTATCTATGATTAGAATAAATTAATTCAAATCTTCCATCAATTGAATTAATTGATGACTTCGTTGTTAATATTAGAAACACTTCTTTTGACATAACATTTATATTGTTTTGTTTGAACTTTTTTTTCAATATTTGATGTCTTAATATAGAAATATATTTTAATGAATTCAAATCAGACCTCAAATGCTATTGTAATACAGGAATTGGTTTTTATAATAAAAATTAATTCTCAAAGTTTCAGAAACTTTTCGCAACACTAATAATAATTATTAATATTAGAATTTTATAAGCGTTCAGATCATAAAATAAGATATTAGCCTATAATTAAAAATTATGGGCATAAGTAGAGGACAGGTAGGCTTAATGTCAGGGTATGTCAAACAAAGTGTGAATTCATTAATACAGTAATAATAGGAATGAAAACAAGTTTAAAAGTAAATAAGATATTAATTATGAAATGCATCTAAATTTGAATCTCTCTCATAAATATAAATCAAATAAGATTTTAATTTTTTTTAAATAACTTTTTTTTCTAACTAAAAGTCGTTATAATTTGTTATAAAATTGGAATTAAAGACAAGAATTGAAGTGCTTTTTTTGTGACTCACCTGCAAATTGTAAAAAACTTTCACTTTTTGTATTGAATTGAAATAGTTATCCGAAATGTTGATTGTTTTGAGTGGAGTTCATAAGACACACAACAAATTCACACACATTTCACTTCATCCGAGATTTCGTGTCTAAACCACACGAATATTATCCGATATAATAAACACAATAAGAAAATATAATAAACGGTTTTCTCCAGTGATGTTCAACAATACAATATTATGCATACAATGGTCAATAAATATAGTCTCACCAGTTGTGCGGCGGCCCTCTGTAGTGCCAGTGCCAGTGTCTATGCAATGGCCAGTTAGCTATGCTGTTAGAGTGTCATCAACTCCTTTCTTCTCATCACTCTCTCAAAGCGCTTGTTCTTTATATACCATAAGAATAGTTGTTCTCAAACTCCGGGCTATTATGTCTTTATAGAGTGGCTATCATTCGCCACTCCAGTTAATCCCAGTATTAGCTCAGTATTAGTGGACTGGCTTCGGGAGGCGTTTTATATCGCTTTCATCAAACAACAGCTTTTTTTTCTCAGCGCTTCTCTTCTTCTCTATTCTTGTGCTCCACTTTATTCTTAATATTTCTTTAAATATTTTTAATATAATATTTAATAATGGGATTCAAAAGTTGTAAAATTGAAAAAAAGTATAAAGAAAAGGGGGAAAGGCCTCCGAGTGGTGAACCCCATAGACTAGTTCCTACCAGTGCTTGCTTTCGATGTTCTGCTCGTCTCTAAAAATCATTTCAATTTTTCCCATTCCTAAAAGGGATGAAACTTCCGCCCAATAGAAGAGACAATGACTGAGGTTTAGTACAGTTTGGGCTCACGTTTTGCTCCAATTCATTGCACAAACACTTCAAGTATTACACAAAAACCAAAAGCCAGAGGCGAACACATTATCCATATATTAGAAATGATGTTCAAAATTGAAGTGAAACCAGAATTTAATGATAACTTCTTTTTATTCCATTTCATGTCTAACTCTTAATTGATTTTTGCTCTTTGGCTATAATTTTGATTTCGTTTAAGAAAATAATAATAATTTTGATATTTTTTAAATAATTTTTATTTTATTTGTTTAGATGAGAGTTCAGTGATTCTTAACGTAAGAAATATTATCTTTTTTGTAAGCAATTGACACTTCTATTAATAGTTGTTATTTTTTATTCTGTGATTCAATTGAACTAAATTCTTATCTTAATGTTGTTTTTGTTGAGCAAATCATTTGTCTACCGGTTGTTAAACGTGTGAATCAATTATTTGAGACATAAGTTAATCCAATTTATGTCTAATTATTAGATTGTTTTCTAAAATTCTTATCTAAAGTTTTTGTCATTGACTTATGAGAGCTTACAGAATAATATTTCATAAATGACTCCGACTATTGATAACTAACACTAATTAAAAGATTATTTTTTCTCTTTTAAATAATTTAAATTAACGATGACTTAAATTCCCTTTTGTTTTGAATAAATTGCAGAAAATTTCGTTAATTGATATAATTTTTTTTGGTTTTATTTGCCCAAAAAAATTGGAAAATTATGTAAAGAAAATTCATTTGAATTGTTTCAAACAATTTGGACAACCATTGAATGGATTTTTCAAAAAATGCATTTTAAATGCCTGAGTAAACAATTTTTCAAAATTAATAACTAAACAAACGAATCATTGATTACAAAGATAATCAATTTTGACTGTAATTTAAATTTCAGAATCAATTTGATTTGACTTTTTGTCTTCATTTCAGAGTATTCTTCATCTCAACTAAAAAAGAAGAAGATTTAGATTTTGTTATAATATTTTATTTCAATTTTGACTCAAATAAAAATCACAATTATTTCCTACAATTATACGAATAGAACATAAAAATGTTATAATATTTACAAATATTTTTTATTAGAATCCAAACAATAGTAACTAAGGAATAAG
>JAQIYF010000130.1:0-13580 GCA_034700865.1 Oribatida sp. Gr-Ori-00025
TTCAGTTGTGTTTGCAATCAAACGATTCGTATTGTTAAGCATGCGTGGCGTCGGGTCTCTGAGCACTGGTATTGACACCGACAGACCCGACAGCTCTTTTCTACATAAGATTTTTTGATAGACAGCTGTTTAATAGTAAAAGTCATCTCTTGAATGGCATAAAATCAATATTTTTTTGGTTAATTCTTCTGCTTTTTTGACTTTAAATTACAAACAAAAAAGAAAATGATTTATAAAATGAATTGTAAAACATGTGAAACGCAAATGGAAAGGCAGTCATAGTCTGGCAATCATTAGCTAACTATATATGAGACACAACTAACTGACGGATAGCATAGGGAAAGGACTCAAACATTATATAACTAATTAGTGGTGGCCTTTGATCTGTGAACAGACAAGTAATGAAAAGTGTGGAAAAAATAAAGTGAAAGCCAAGCAAAGAGAGGCCAATATTGCACCTCAACTGTTGATCTGTTGATTCCCTGCTATCGCTCTCATTCCGGTTGTCTCTACTCTAAAGCGCAGTCACATTAATGAGCTTTTGCACAATGAGGTGACTAAAAAGGTTGTGCACATTATATACATTTCCACACTACTGGGCTAACAATGCAGGTGTAGGTGCCAATAGAATTATAATCTGCAGGTATTGAGAGGAGGAGGAGGTGAGGGCTCATAATTTGCTGGCAGTGGTGGTGACGGTAGTAGTGGTTCCAGTCATAGCTCTATATATAATATATCCATAACTTATATTGTTTGGGCTTTTATGTGAAAGGATGTGTTGGAAAGGCATTAAAAACATTATTTCCTAAAAAAGGTGCGGAACTAATGGCACTCAAACTAACTCCTGAGCCGTCACTGTATTTTCGATGACATTAGTTAAACATTTGTATAAAAGTATTGTTTGTGTTTAGAGTGAACCGCATTATGACGAGTGCCATAACTGGGCTTAATATGAAATTAAGTGCAAAAACTATAATAAACTTTTTCGGTGATAATAGTTTGGGTCCAGTCATGCATTGATTAGAGTTCTTAACGCATATATAAGTCAAACAAATGTTTAATAAGTGATACACCGATGCTATGAAACAAATATAATATCGGTTTTGACAGAGAAGTCGAGTCTATTCTTTGGGTTTATTTTTTTGTCGGCATTTCTGGGATAGAGAGTCAGAACACTATTAAACTGAGATTACGGTCTGATATCTGAAACATCTGTCGGATAACGACAGCTGACAATCAACACAAAATCAACGCTTCTTTTTGGTAGAACAGGAAAATGTGAACATTTTATGTTATTTTAGATGATGTGCTTCTATGCGCTCACATTAGGCATAGCTTTGGCACAATTCAATCGATTACTAGTATATCAATGCCTACCCGAACACCAATTCCAGTATTTACTGCTCTGTATATTAAATGTTTGGAAGAAGAAAAAAACACACATTTTCTGAAAAGTGTCTGTTTTTTATCTGCCAAATGACATGACATATCGTAACACCATTTGCTTTATGATCATAACAATCATAACAATAATTATAGTCCGCCTAATGTTTAGACAAACAATTCTCTACTAATATAACTTGTTTTACATTACAAAACAACCATTGAATCAACAATTTTTCATTTTAAAAGATTTTCTCCTAATGTTAGCAATAAAATAAAATTTCTTAATGTAATGTATATTATCTCTCAGTCAGTGGTCTTTCTATTAATTCAAATTAAAATTTTCTATTCATAACATTCAAAATAGAAAAATAAATAAATTGCAGAAAATTTCTGGCAATTATACCCAAATAAATGTGTTTTGTTTTCTAATTTTCATAAAATAGAAAAATTTTATTAATTATATTCAAAATCAAATTAACAAACTTTCAAACATTTTTAAAAGAATAAAATTTTTCAATTAATTCTTAATTCAGTAAAGAATTGTAAACCATTGGCGGTAATGAAACTATAGATAACTAAGTCGTGACTGAAATAATGGAAAAGAATAATAGAAAAAAAAGTTTAAATTAATTAATAATTGTAAATATCATTAATATTTTCGCAGGAATTTACAGAATTTATTAATTTAACGATTAATATGAAGTGAAAGGATAGTAATGTAGAAATTCTATGAATTCAGTGATTCTGTGATAACAGTTGGGATGGACTCAGAAATGTGAGCAATAAAATAGTTATCAACTATTATGACAAATATGAGGACCGGTAGTGAACGGCAATTATTGTTATGTTAGGCACTGAATGCTGAATGTTGTGCACAAATTGATAGCCGGGAATGAAATAACAGAATAATATGATTCTTATGAGAGTCTACATAACAATAGCTCTGTCATAGAAACCTAATTATTCACTCTTTCACAACGACTTAACTCTATTACAAAAATATTTATTTCGATCAAAATTTATTCAAATCAAACATTATTTACAAAAAAACAAATCGGAATTTCTTTATATGGAATGTAATAATCGATATGTGATATAAAAATATTTCTAAAAAATGATATCTGAATACAAAACTAAGAATAAAAATGTGAATACATTTAATCGTGTAATTAGTATTCAAATAACTATTGATAAGAAGCCGATTACTAGTTATATAAATAAAAAAAGAGTCAACTGATCCACAGATAAATACATATTTCTCAGTCAAATAAAACAAAATTTTCTTTAAAAAAACAAAATAAATTCAATAGAAAAACAAAATTAAATTAAACCCAATTAAAGATATTCTGTTTAATGTTTTATCTAATTTAAGGCTATTCTCCGATTTTGCCAAACATTTTGATTATAATTGAAATTAAAAGAAATAATTTGCAAAAAAAATTTCGATCCTTTACTCCATGTCTTTAATTGAATAAACGGAGAGTCGAATGAAATATTAAGATTATAAACGATTTATTAAATTATCTCATTGTTTGACCCCTTAATGAACTCTCAAATTATTCGGTTATTTGATTGCAAACTCTATAAGAATTATTGGAGTGTAGATCAAAAACAGAGTTTTGTTTTTATTTCTCGTTAATCAGTGATGTATTGGTTGTCTAATTAGTTTTCGGTTATTATATTAAAGTTAATTAATTTTTTTGTTACAAATTATACTCATTATTAGCATTTCAAACACATTACACAAAATTCAAATTAGTTTTTGAGTTATATGTTATTAAATGAGTCCATAAAATAAATTTTCATTAAAATTAGAATTTATGGGAAAAAAGATGAAAAGCTCTCAAAAAGATTATTAAATTTGCAGAATTTGATTGAATATTATATAGAGATGTGAATTGTGTTGAACTAAATCATTAAAATGTCAATCAAATGGAGTGTCAATAGACAACACGTGTATTAATGTCAGATCTGGTGTAATATAAGTGGGAATCAGTTGAGCGAAAAATACATATAATATTGATATACTGTAGAGAATAAGTGATTCTGATGTGAAGTATGAAATTAAAAACAGAATCTATAGCTTTAGCACTGCTTTTGGTTTATAGTTGTTTCTAATGGCAGTACTTTTTCCATACTTTTCATACATTATGAGTGAAATATTGGAGCAGTTTTTGTACAAACAATGAGTTAGCGGTTATAAAATGAAGAGAAGCGCTGGTAATACCACTGCGAAGATTGTGTTATATTAGGTATAAGTTTACAATAGTGGGGAATATATGTAAAAATTGATGTTAGAATTGATGCCATAAACTATAGGGACGGCAACTCCTAATACATCTGAGTTATACACCAGTAATAGAAAAAAATAGAGAAGAAAATAGAATTTCATATTATATTGCCTTCACTTTATATGAGTTAATATCTAATATGTTTAGACCCATGAGGTATAACTCGGGCGCTCAGGCAAACAGTAGGTCTGAGCTCTAAAACTAAGTCTTTTATAAAAACTATATAATTCGGAAACTGTTTTAAAGTTTGGGTTTGATTCGCAAAAAATCTGGATTTCAATGTGAAAAATCGCTTTTTCTTTGGTTTGTCTACTATTTTGCGAAACACTGGCGCTAAAAACAGATCTATTCTGTGCTCCCCTTCGAGTTTATATGAGTTTATATTATATGAATTGCATTGAAGGCAAACGTTTAACGACTGGGGTCTTAAAGGACAAAGAACTCCAATAAAAAAGAAATATTGTTTTAAATACAAACCGAATTAAAATACATTAATGAGAAGTAAAAGCAATTTCTGGATTCACTTTAATTATTCGGTTTAAAACATTAAATGTTTTGTGATTTCTAGCCCTGATATCAGTTGTCTAATTGACAGCTCTTTTTGATATATGGATTGGATGTCAATATTAATTAAGAGTGGATTTGATTGTTTTGATTGTGTGCTTATGGAGTGTATGCTATGCTCTACTCAATAGGCATATCGATGGGGATAGCGATTGGAATAGGCATTGAAATAGAATAGGGATTGGAATGGAATAGAATAGGGATGAGGAAGAAAAACGACCGAAAATGGACAAAATCTAGTTTTGTTTCCATAGAAACCGTTTTGCGTTTGTATGAGATGTGAGAGGAATGGATGAGAAGGAAAACAAGAATAATGATAACACATGCGAATAGAGTCCAAGACTTAACTATACAAATGATCAATAAAAACATATTATATGAAAACATTGCGCATAAAGTGCATAAAAACTAGAGGTCAACCGTTTGCGGTCCATCAACCCATCAGACCCTTCAGACACACCATCGCAACTCAGGCTCAACAACAAAAATACAACCGAATCCTTAAACACCAGATGAGGCCCAAAAAAAATATTAATTAAATATTTAATAAAAACAAAAATTAATGAATTTAATCACGAAATCACTAATTTCTGCTAATATTTAATTCATGACTTTATTTACATTTAGCTTCAAGTCTACAATACTTGTGCTAAACATTCAAATATTTTCTCTTTAAAAAAAATATGTGTTAAGAGAAATGTCCTTTACTTTCACCGAATTTTTTGTTTTGAAGAATATTTTTTTAGAAGTAATCCCAAAACGTTAAGAATATTTTTATTTTTTTATTTATGGTTCAAATTCTCATATTTTCAAATAAAAGGCTTGAAATGTTTGAATACATAAATTGTGAAAAATGATTATTGGGTTCATAGACGCGAATAGTTTTATTAATTCAGCGGAAAATAAGCAAAAAGTAATGAAATGATAATGTAGTGAACGAACAGAATATTATAGACAGAGATATAATAAGCCGTGGAATGTATGTACAGAACCGTAGAGACAGTGCAAACATAATTTGGTGATTGCTATCCATATATATACTGATATACAAACTCTGAAGCGTTTATTTTGGTTTATATTTTTAGAGGGGATGAGAGGGAAGCCAAATGACAATCACTGGCACTGGTCTACAGTAGACAACAGCATATGTTTATAGAGAACAGTATTACTTAGAACATAATGGAAGTGATGGTCAACGATGGCTGTGATGCTTGTGCTCTAAAGTGTATGTGCTATGGGATGACATGCTGTTATTAATCCAGTTATAGGTGCATTAGGCAGAGCAAAGACGACTTTTTATATAACAATATGTCTTTTGGATGCTCTCTATCTCTCACTCTCTTTCAATGGACACTAATATTGGACATCCAAGTGATTGCAGTGAAAAACATATATTATATGTTATGCAGCACTGGTAGCACTTTAGGCCAGTTATAAGTTTTGCTGCATTTAAGGGCATTAATGAAGCAGTGATGCAGTGGATAGAAATGAATGGTCACTACCAGTGCCTACCATTGCCTACCAGTGCTCAATACAGTGATTGCTTGACTAAAATTAAAGCGCAGTCAGACGTGAGATGATTGAGACCCATCTGAAGACAAAGACAGAGCAATACTTATATTGTATGGCTCTATGGCTATGGCTATGAGTCTGTTATACAGTTATATTCACTTCCAGTCTATTGTCTGTTCATTCGGTTCTCTATTCGGCATTAGTTGTAGACTTTGTGATGCACTCATAGAAAAAGGAACGTTAGGTTAGTGTTAAGCTTACACTAACTCACTCTAACAGCACAACTCTCTCTCTAACATCAATAACCAGAGCTAAACGAGCGCTTGTGAACAGAATAAACTAAATTTCTATTATTTGTTTGCTTTATTGCAATGCATTGTCATTGGTATTAGTTTTAGTGTAAAAGACATTCTTCTCTATCGACACTAATTTTTCTTAGTTTTTATTCTCCGATCGAAATGGCATTCATTATAAAAATAAATTCAGATCTTCTATGCGGTCGAGACATCAAAACACTTGATAGTCGTCCGGATCTATGGTTGCATTGCTTGCACTGACTCTCACTTTAAAATACCTTAGATTTCTTGGGCAGTCTTTCCGCATCACCAGTGCTTTGTAGGACTGGTTCCTAACTTTTTTTTTCTTAAAAACTAAATCACAACCACTGGAGGTAATGTCGACGCAATTGAAAATTAGAGAATTACGACATTATATAACAATTCATGTGAATTGCAATCTAAGTATTGATAGTTTAAATCTCTTTCAACCAAAGATACATTTCAGACATTCTCTTCACTAATACAGTGCATCGAATGCCAGCCCACTATCGCTTCCCCTTATTTTCAATGAATGGATGAATACATTGAAAGTAATGCTATAAAAGTCACAATAAGAGGGCAATGAAGTGGTGAACACTTCTTCACAGATATGACTATAAGCCCAACATTTTTTGTTTTTGTTCAACGAGAGATCCACTTTCGCCTACCTGTGCCGGTAGAGTGTCTGATATATTGGTTGAGTTCACAGGTTATAATTACTTTGCGACAAAAAGGCCATTTTGTTTCCTGTGCCACACAATGCCTTCAGACAATCAATAGGAGGTGTCGTATGGGCTATACCTTTATGAAGAGCCACCACCGCCTCCACACCCAATCATATCTTTAATTCTGAATAACTTATTACTATTGAGTGGATATGAAAATGTAGTGAATTCTAGCAAAAGAGTTATTGGATTTAGAGATTCGGCGGTTCGGGTGGTCTTTAAAGTTCAGACAAAAATTAGTCATTCTTTAGGAGAGGAGAGGAAGAGAGGACTCAAGAATTGATGCTATGGTTAGAGTGAAAGACTCAACCATTTAATGACGTCACGCATTAATGAATGAATGAATGTTTGGCTGAACTCAAAACTCAATCAAAAAAAAAAAGTTTTCTTAAAATTTTTCAATTTTCGATTTACTTGTGTCTCAGCCCCCGATCCCTTCCCACCGCATATTTGAAGAGATGTGTTGCTGTCAGTGGTGTTTGGATCGGCATAATAGCTCGTGAGTCAGACTTTCATCAGTAGCTGCTCTCCATGTCAGAGCTCTCTCTCTCTCTCTCTCTCTCTCTCTCTCTCTCTCTCTCTCTCTCTCTCTCTCTATCTCTCTCTCTCTCTCTCGCACAGGTATACCCGCCCACAGAAAAGTGGAATAAAATGAATTATGATATATGATTGGTGAGAGTGTCATAAATGGACAGCACATGCATTGCTCATTGGCTTAGGCGAGCATTTATTTGAATTATTGCTTTTTCTATGCATCGATGCCTCTGATAGGATCACAAAAAATGACTCTCTCTGGGAGTGGTGGACCTCACTCTTGGTCTTTGCCATAACCAAAGAGCAGATATATATTGAAGATGTAAGCGATGTATGTATAGCAACAAGTATTGCAGTAATTCTTGGAATCGTCTGAACCTCTGGTGATGAACAGTAAACAGGAATTACAACATTTGGCCCCAAAATCAGTGGTAAAAACAATTAATAGTTTGAACGCCATTACCATTGACTTAACAGATATTTTTTAATTACTGATTAAAAACGTGTTAAATAGTTAACTAATAATTAATGAGCGCTTCACTGCTGAACACAATCAGGAAATAATGATTTCGATAATTGTTTCGCAAAATATTTCATTATTTAAAAAGAGAAAAAACTGCCCTAAAGTGTCATAAATGGAAAGTATGGTAATGTTGATGCCATTTCTGATGCAGATGTTTGTTGCGGTAAAACAGCACTAAAAAGACGACTCCAGACCTAACAAACCCAATGAGGGCTCGAATGGCAATAAAACTATTGAATTGTAAGCAAAAAACAGGAGAAAACCTAAACTGGCTTTCGATTAGTGGACAAAAAGTAGACGTTTTTCAAACTTTTTGGAGAGAGTGTACGATATGTATAGTGAATGTCAATCGGAGGGGACAGAGGGGGTCGCTATAGCTGAGGGCGGAAGGAAAGTATGCTCTGGTGTCAAACGGGCTCTTAATTTACAACTCTTAACATAATGCAATTCACATATACTTTGGACATACACTCACATTCTTCACATCAGCTGACAATACAGTCCTTATATTTCATACAATGGACTGACTTTTCAATTATAATAAGAGAAACTCAAAGCTCTACTCAAACTCCGCACCAGAAGTCAAATCATAGATATGTTAGTTATGCTGTAAATGTGAATAAACTAATTCTGTAGTCATGTGGGTGTGGGTCAGTACAGGTGTTCCGAACCCATCCAAACAATTACAAAAATAGGCACCGATTCTACCGTTGCTTCGGCACAATATTTTAGATCATTTTAAGCTAAACTTTTCCGAAAACAGTCATCTGTTGCTCAAAATGAAAGTTTTTTTTGGGAAAAATGCTATTAATTTTGATTTGCATTTGCTTTTTGAGAGGTCATTGAGTTTTCTTTAGAAAAATACTTCTTTACATATATTGTATATAAATGAGAGAAAAACTAATAATAGCGGGGAAAGTGATGCCCAAAGCCCAGTCAAATTGGAAACGGGACGGTCTCTCATCACTGGTAGGACTGGTCATCCCTGGCAGCACTCATATGGCATTTTTGTCTATTTGTTTGACTTTTTTCCTAGAAATTTGTGTCAAGTCTTTGCCTTTTAAAGCCGTTTCTGTAGTATATGTTAGGACTCCTTAAGAGTCAACGAATCAGAGATCAAACGGATAGTTAGTCTACAAAAGAAAACGAATTCACAAAAAATAGTCAGCTTTTAAGCTAAGCTAAGGTTAAGGTAAGTACTCATAGCCAGAGGCGACACATATTTCTTGTGAACATTTATTTTAGAACTCCTATAAAACTCTATTTCAAATCAATTGTAAAAAAATGATTCCTTGAAAGCACTGATTCTCTCATTTAATTACTTAAAAAAATGACCAAACATTTGGATTTAGGGATAGAGTGACAGAGTATGTGATACTTGTTTAGGGAATAAATTTCTATCAAATAAATAGAATCAACAGTTAGAGTGTTATAAATAAAAAAAAGCATAAATTGAAAGAATTGCTATCTTTTTGTTAAATCAGAATAACCAGAGAAATAAAGTTTAATCAAAAATATTTGAATAAATCAATGCTTTAATCAATGCTTTAATTTCAAAGATATTGTCCGCCATTAAAGACATGTTTCCCTAAGAGAGTGTCAAAAAGGCTGAAGAAGTGGAGTGCGAGTGACGATAAGAGGTTAAGTTATGCGACCAAAAAGGCATTTAATAATCACAGCCCATACGGAGCACAGGTATGGAGAGGTGAGCGCCTGGGTTCTGAGCTGCGGCTAACCTGCACGCAAACACGTTCAACAAATAAATTACTAAAATGTATTTCTAATGCATTTGGGAGGGCCTAACAAACCGAGAATTCCTCCCCAAAAACAATTGCACGACTACTTAGAATACAAGTAATAATTCATTTCATATATTATATACATTTTTAAAACTATGTTTTCCACTCAAAAAAATAACATTTTTTCAAAAAAAAATCTTATTTTATAATAACATGAAAAGCAATTTTCTCTCATTTGGTCTTTACGTCTGCACTGAGACTAAGAGTAATGGCGTTTCTGTGCGGTTGGATGTACTCCCGTTCCTCTAATGAAATAAACTTTACTTTATTCATGAGAGAAAAGTAAGAGAAAAAAATCTTAATTTTTCTTATATATTATGCCGAATGACTGTCTAATTCTGTGAATTTTAATGATATGTGTTTTTATATAAAAATATAAAGAAAACGAAAAAATTGTTTCATTATTTGAACAAATAATGATTCGTTTGTCTCAAGCGACAGGACTTACACTAAATAACAATAAAAAACAATTGAATAAAATTGAAAAAACAACACAAAAATAAGACGAGAAAAAAATAAAAGATTTTTTCTCTTAAGAAGATTTAATTTTAAGTGTTATTATATTCACTCGAGTTATTAAATAAGAGAAATATAATACGGGGTATAAAATGGCATAAAATATATATTATGTTATGAATGAGAAGAGTGTTAACCAATTGATGGCAAGTAAGCGGTGGAGCAAAACGTTTTGTGCTTTTTATTATGTTATGACAACATCAGAGAACATGATCTGCTCTGTTGGACAACCAGTTGTTTTGCTTATCATCAGAAAAATGAATCAAAAATTATTTCAAACGCCTATTTAATTCGTTTCAAATTACATATCATTGCCTCACAGTCTGAGTCGCGTTTTTATATGACTTCCCCTCTAATGTCTAATATAAAAATACACTCAAAAGTGTGTTTATATGAGAAACGCAATGTAAATGTTATTACTAGACAATAGAATTAAGGCATAGCCATAGGTGTGACCGCTTTCCCAGTTTATTACTTTTTCATTATATAAAAAAAATATCAAAACTCAAAATAAACTAATAGACAAAAAAAATGAGAAATTTTTGAAGTGTATGACAGACACAAAGCTTGAAAAATATTGAACAAAATGATACGATATGTGTGTGAAAACTCCTAAACTGGAGGTGAGGTCTGAGGTATAAAACATTTTTGAAACACTTGTCTCAGTTGTAGGAGTGATATATATGAGAGACCTCTCTCTAAGCGAACAATTTTTTTTTAATTTTTTTATATCTCTTATATCTATTTCTTATTTGAAATACAATGAGAAGAATGTTTGAAATTTATAGGAAAAATAGTAAAAAAAGAAAAACGAAAACTATTTTGTGTTGCACTCGAACGAGCATTTATGCGGTCCTCAAAAGAATTTCCTGTTTTGGGGATATATTTCATACATTTCGCGCAAATTATTCTTTTGTAGTATTTTTTTTGTTACTTCGACTATAAGTATAACACAATTGTCGAACACAATACCAATTATGATGTGCTTCTCATACTATTCACACTATTATTGATTTGATTTTTCAGATCGCTTACCAGAAAATTATTAGAAATTAAATTCATTTTTTACAATAAATATATAACTGTTTTCGTCGGAAAACATTAAAACTCGTCTAACAATAGGTTTTAGAAAAACAAAATTTCAAAAACTATTTTATACTATTGTTTATATTGAGGACAGTTTTATGGTTGAGACCGACAGACACACAAATAGAAGTTAAGTGAAGTCTTCACTCGTCTTCTTCAGGAGTGTTATAGTCTTTGATGTCATCAATCTCTGTCATTGATGTCATCTTTCGATGCTTTTAAGAGATGTTTTGTTTGACATCAATCAAAGAATGGGTTATAAATTGGATGCAATCCATCCATTCATTCATTCACTTCAATTCAGGCCCTCTTTAAGTGTTGTTATGCTTTCAAATCAAAAATTCTTTTCACGAAATTATTATTAAAGATTCTAATTATTATTTATTGTGTGAATTAAATATATTTTAAATAAAATAATCTCTCTATAAAATGCTTTACAATTAACTATAATTAAAACATTTAAATGCTTTTTATATTTAATTAACTTTTAGTTTTTTTAGTATAAAATTACATAAAATATTCTTATTTTTTTCTGTAATGAAAAACCAATGACTCTCTTAAGGGTTTCAATCGTATAATCTGTCGGTCTTTTTATTCTCATTGCAAATCAAAACACAACTCAAAGTTAGTTTAAAACAAAATAAAAAACAAAATTAAGTGCAATAACGATGAAAAGACATCAGAATATAAGCTCTTAAACGACACACAAAAAAAGCATTTTTTAGAAAAAAAATAAATAAATATTAATAATTAGGAATCGACTGTTTGTGAGTGGGATTGCAATCTCTACTTAAAAATGAAGGAAAAGTTAGCAAAATTCCAGTGGTTTTGATGGTTTGATGGGTGGAGAGGATAGGAGAGGACAGGACTGACTGATAGGATAGGAGAGTGAAAATAGAAGAGAATAGATGAGAGGAATTGTATATTAAAATTCAGAAACAGAATCAGCATTTGTCACACAAGTCAGCTCTTGATAGGCAACAAACCGATGATTTAATGCGCTCTTTGCTCCGACACATTCTGGTCTCTCTTCTCCACCGCACTGTTAAACAGTGGATCTGTGGTGAAGGGCAGAGCATATCAGCATTTTTACCCAAAAACTATCTTTAAGGCACAAAACTCTAGTAGTTCTATGTCTTCTATGGTTAAGATGGCCGCCAGAAACCCATTTGTCTTCTCAAGAAAAAAGAGAAAAAATATTCATTTTAATAGAAAATAAAATTTATAGAACTTATAGCTAAGTATAGGCACTACAGAGAGAAGGGAAGAGAAGAAACGGCACTTATGTTAAAAATAATAAATAATATGATGTCTATGACGGGTATCTCTGCATCTCTTTTGCTGATTAGAAAATTTTTTCTCCAAATCTTTCGTTTTGTGCCATCGCTTCATATTATTTATACAATTTATATAACATTTTCGGTTCATTTTTTCTCAAAAAAGTTTAAAAGCAAGCATTAAATCATCGCTGATATGCTGGATGTCTGATCATTGGATGTCTGATCAAGTTTAATTACCTTCTCTTCCATCTCCAACTCCACACCCAATTATAAAAATGTATATATGGTAAGAGTGGTAACAGTGCTCATGATTTCTAATTTTTAAATGAATTTTTAAACAATTTTCACTCATCTATGGGTGAGACAGAAAAAGGGGAAATACAGACACGTTTTTGAGGTATAGGAGAGCGCCATAAAGAGTGGGCCAGAGATTAGGGAATTAATTACATTAATAGCAAATCACAAATTCTATTCAATTATGAGATTGTATTTGATTCTGAAATGATGAGTGCATTTCTCCCGATTCTAATATCACTTTAAATCGGTTTTTATTTCCAAATCAACTCCAAATGTAATGTTAGTTAACATATAATAATAGCTTTCCGTACACTTGAAAAGTACGAAAAATAAATATTAATATTTATGCTAAGCTTTACGCTTATTATGTAAACATAATATCAGATAAGTCTTGTGTACAATAGATATCATAAGAATTACCGACAAATCTATTAATTCATACATTTATTATAAACAGTATTTGACTTTTATATTGGAAAATATGCCAAAATTTTCATAAAGATTTGTTGTTTTCTTACATCAAAGAAATTTTTGTTGAAAAAAATACTGAATTATTGAAGTGTAAGGGAATATATTCGACGAAAAAAAAAATTTTAAACGCAAACACAGGGACTAAAAACCTAACTGAAGATAAAAAAATACAAACATTATTGTGAAAGCATATAATATAAGTTATATAAGCATTCATTTCTGTTCTTCTAAAGTCTTAATAAATTCAATTTTATGTATTCTTGAAGTGATTTTTTTTAT